>JAHWFP010183411.1:0-31442 GCA_023313725.1 Lithobius niger | reverse complement strand
ACCTAGGAACTAGTAGTACCAGCCCCACTAAACGAGCGTTTCTCCTATCACGCTCCGCATCCCATGGGACGACCGTTCCCCCATCCCACGTTCTGCATCCCACGTAATGGGCACTCTCCCATCTGCATCCCACGAAGCGAGCGTTCCTCCATCCACGTTCTGCATCCTACGGGACGGGCGTTCCTCCTTTTACGTCCTGCGTCCCACAGTACCATCATTCCGATACTACAGGCTAAGGGGAAACCTTGAGATGGTTCCTTACTCACCATGGACCTACGCCCCGTTCCACCAGCAAGATATCTGCATCCATGCCGTCCTAGACGACTGTCTTTTGCACCGTCTCCACCAGTATCAGCCTATACGTCGTCGTGGCTTGCTTCCATACCTAAGCATCACCGTCCGTCCATCGAAGTCGCTGGTCCCTCTACAATTCCGGGTAATCCGCCTCCACGTTCCGTTCCACCAGTTCCTTTACGAACTCCGCCCGTTCCTCCTGCGGACAACTACTTTGATTCTCATTACTCACCTGACCCGTCCCTTTCAGATCAACCTGGCTCTCCGTTCCAGGGTAGCATGATCTCTCGCAGATCCCACTTCCTGAACTGTTAAAGACTATTAAAGGGATCATTCCGGACTGCTTTCTATACATGCCTTCCTCCACCTCCGACCCGGTCTCCAAAAACCGTGGCCTTGCAACTAGTTTTGGCTGTGATCTGCATGACTAACTCCTGCACCAGCCTCCGTTGTTAGGACAGTCAACAACACTTCTCACCACACTACTCAGAACCGGTGGCGTCCTCCCCGGTAACAGAACGCCTCTCGAATTGGATGAGGACCCACCTCGTCCAGGCCATGAAAGTTACTTCTTCTGTCCCATCAGAGAAGGGACGACCAATCCAAGAAGCTTGACACTTCTCCTCAGTCAGAATTCCTCACCGCTGATACCAAACTAGATTTCGGCTCCACCCTCTATCGTCCTCGACAAGCTGCGGTTCCTGTTTCGTCCTACGTGACAACGACTGCATCCTACGCCTAAAGCCCTAACCAGACTGGCAGCTCGCGGCTGCACGGCTACGCAAGATGGTGTATCAAAGACGTCAATATTAGTCCGTAAACGTACACTAACCACACAATTGCAGCAATATTGACCTTACACGCACGTAGTAACGCATAGCTTCGCACGAAATTGTCTTCTGTCTGGAGAGGCCTTTAGACTTCATGCTGCGTCTCAAGCGGACATCCTCAGCACTGTCGCTACTACACTGTGTGAAAGAATCAACACGGATCCTCCTCCTGAGGACAATCGGATTCTTAGGAAAGGTTGTTTGCTACCTACCAAGCCACAGAAAGGGACTGTTTTTTTCTTGCGTGACTACGCTGGCATAACACAGACCCCACGTGCTTAAACTCACAAACCCGATGAAAGGACTCGTCTCTTCATCATCCCGTCGTTATCCACCATCCTAGGGGACGAAGAGTAGCGGACCCTTTGTCCCGTCCGGGCAATTTTACCTAAAGGCATCCAAGCCCCTCCCCTTTAGCAATAAGGTTGGCACCACTTCAATCCACATGATTGCCACCTGGCTAAAGAGTGTCATCGTCTAAGCCTACGAAGCACTTGACATAAACTGTGTCTCTGAAAGCATCAGAGTAACGGCTCACGATCTTCGTGCAATTTCCACATCCTGGGCTCATTACAGCAACAACCCAATCACCGAAATAATGGAGGCTTGCTTCCTGAAGACATCCCACGGTTTTCACGTCCCATTACCCCGGGACATGTCCCATCAAGCTGAGGGACTTTACCGTATCGGGCCATTTGTTGCTGCCCGACGTATACTTTAACCCCTTTTACACACTGAATTTTCTGTGAAGGGAACCGTTCGCTACCTGAGGGGACTGGAGTCAAATGGCACACGCCGCCTTGATAAAGTCTATGGGTTGCTATAAAAAAGGTAACGTATATTTTCAAGGCAACTAGAAACTCCAAAATGCCAGTATTACCTGGTTGATTTTGGTTCTATTGTCTGTTGAAAATATACATTACCTTGGTCCCGCCCTCCTCCCCTCTTGTCGCCATTTGGGCACAATAGAGGTCCGAAAAGGTGAGCTTACCGCTCCGCTTCGACTTCTATATGATGGTGGCTGCACAGTAACCTGCGCAGTAGGTAGCGAACCGGAAGGACATCTTCGATTTAATTTCTCTAGATTGAATAGCATTTTGAGAAGGAGAATGCTATAAAAAAGGAAATGTATATTTTCAACAGGCAATAGAAACCAAAATCAACCAGGTAATACTGGTATTTTGGAGTTTTTAAGCTTTTTGCCTGAAAGAATGTTTATAAAATAAATACAAATGTACAGGGTTCTGAATAATGGCGACTGGAAGTTGAGTTCGGAAGCGTCAGGTTTTGGCGCTATATGTTTTGGTGAATATAAAAAGTTCGGATGAATGGATTTTAATTCTGTGTGAGCCAGATTGTAGTGCACAGTGAGATCTTTGATTGGATATAAGTTTCCGGAAAAGCTGTTGGACCAATTTAAAACTGTTGCAAAAATAGTGTTCATTTTGGGGAAAAAAAAAGTGTCCGTTTTTAGCGGCGATGTCCGGTTTTTCTAACTGGTGTAGAAAAATTTTGATGCTTAATTTTCCAGTTCTGTTTCCGTAGGATTTTAGCAGAAGTGTAGGGCTATTAAGGGCTGCAAAGATGGGTCGTTTTAGTTCATTATTCAGTGGAGATAGAAGGTTGCGAGTGCAAGGTCTTTTGCCGGGGTAGTGCCGAAAACAAAAAAAGAGAAGTGTTGGTTTCGCCCTGAAATACGAGGCTCAGTTACATGTCACACTATCCCATTTGTTATCGCACTGGCATTTGTTTCTGTAAGGGCCCAGAATTTGATTGCCTGGAGTTTTCCCCGTTAACAATTCATGTCGTGATAAATGCAAATATCTCCATTTGTTGGAGGTTCAATAAATGATAGCCCAAAGTTTTCTGTCAACAGTGCGTATTGTAGTATTTTGTTTGTTACTACTAATCCGCATTACCCTTCCTGCTGCTAGCAGCTTGCCCTTTTTTTTATTGCTGCCATGAAAAGAATTATCATACTACCCCATTTTCATTGGTATTGTTCAAAGAATGAAGTTTATCCCCTATTTCTTTGCTGCCATGAAAAGGTTAAAAATTTTTTACAATATTATGACAAACGTATGTATATATATTTCGGCTTTTTTAAAGTTGGCCTTACTGCAACCCAGTGATAAAAAAAAGGTCGCACTGTATCGAGGTTCAAGTCGACAACAAGGCAAACTTTTTCATTGTTGTAAATAAGAACACTGAAGGCTGAAGGAATTCTCTATTGTTGATGCCAAAGAGTAGCATTGTTGAATGGCATTGTTTAAAGCCCCAGTATAACGAAAAAGATGATTATTTATGCCCAAAGGTGTACATGTCATACAGTAAAAACAGGGCTTAACATTCTAACTAAATCCACATTATTTCATAGGATATTTGACTAAGTTATATATTTCTTGCACTGGTGGCTGCAACTGCTGGTTGTGACTGAAAAGCGGTGCCATCTAATGGTGGCGATTGTAAGTTTATCGCTCTTGTTGGATTTTATCACTCGCTGTTGTTTGATGATTTATGTTGTTAGATGATTTATGTGTGTCAGAAATTTATGACTTGGTATGTACGTCATCGGTAACCAAGGCGTTAACTTTTTAGTTGACGTGACACTACACATTCAAACTGTATTATGCTGTAGTGTATTCTGTTCCACTGGACGTGTATTGAGTTTATGGGGATATTTGAGTTTTGAGACAATTTTCCATTCTTTCTCTTTTCACTTGACTATATTATTTTTGGGTGCTTTTTTGTTGCAGGTTAATATAAACACAGTGTGGCGGGTAGAGCCCATGGAAGGTTCCGTTGCTCCTGAATCTTCAACGGAAATACTTGTGACAGCTTATTTTCAGGACACGCAAAGGTCGGATAATAATGTGATAATCACTGTACTAAGGGAACTCGGAAATGTTCAAGTGGGTGATTCATTTGTCTAGTTATCATTTGTGTATTTATCATTGCCCATATTTCTGAGCAATATGGGAATAGGGAACTGGTAGACAAACAGAGATTTCCTTCTACTGGTGGTAAAAACTGCAGTGTGTCATGATGTACACAGGACATGATCATCCACAGTAACCTATTGTCACAAATAACTCCAAGACTGGCTGTAATAATGTAACCTTATAAGGACTGCATTTGCACTTCCTTTTTTTCTGACTTATAGAATACAAATCATAGCTTCTCACTGAGTTGAAGTTCGGGAATGAAACCAGTGTAATTTTTTCGTTAAAGGAATGGACTTCATTACCCATTTTAAAGTTTTATAGGAATTGGCTGGAAGTTTTCGATCTGACCAAAAGAAAAGCTGTTTATTTAAAACAACAGCGGAGGTGTTTGAGCGCACCCATCCCTAAAGGGTTAATACTTATTTCTTACACTCATTCTCAAACAATGAATGCATATCTGCACTCGTGAATTTTCGATTGTCTATTTAAGGAGGTGTTTAACACTTCAACTTCAACAATCTCCAGGCGTCTTACTGTCGTTTTTTTTGGCCGGTTTCAATCTGGAAGATGTAGTTCCCGCACTTGTCCGCCTTTCTCCATCTGTCCATCAGCCGATCATTCAGGTCGTCCATTGTGATGTACTGGATGGTGGGGTTTGAAGGTGCCTGGATATTCATCAAATTCACTTCATTTTTTAAGATAGATTTGGATGGCAAGAGCCTCCAGTCCTCTTAGATGCTTGTCATTCCTGGAGTTATACACTTCCCACTAACTCCAGGAATAACAAGCATCTGAGAGGCCTGGAGTCTCTTGCCATCCAAGCCCATCTTAAAAAAAAAGTGAGTTTGATGAATATCCTTCAAACTCCACCATCCAATACATGACAACGGATGACCTGAATGATCGACTGATGGACAGATGGAGAAAAGCTGACAAGTACAGGAAGCTACGTCCTCCAAATTTGAATCACGGCGCGAACAATGACGGCAGCGATGTAATCCAAAAAGCTAACCAAAGTCAGCATGACGCCTGAAGAAGATTGTGGAAGCGTTAAACACCTCCTTACAGAGACAAATCGAAAATTTGCGAGTGCCGATAGGTATTTATTGTTTGAGAATGAACGTGAACTTAGAATTAAGTATTAATATTAAATTGAGCTTTGAAAACTGACAGTTTGTAGTCTCAACGCTAACAACTACAGCTTATATAACACACTTACTTCCGCGCTCTCTTTGTCTTACTCTCTCTGCATCCGCATAATGCTATCTGCAGGGTGCATCACCTCTAGCACTGGGTGACCGGGCACAGCTCAACACTCCTGGGGGAGAGTGGTCGAGCACTCGCACACACTCCTTCACCCCAACGCGCTGCACAACTCCCTTTTAAACCTCGCATTGCCACATAAGCAGCTCTGCTCGTTCTCCCAGATGAGGCCCCGCGTTCCCCTCGCATTGCAATGGACTTCTATTTCTACTCTATAGCAGCCGACCCCACAGGTTTACCCAGAAGGGGATACACACTACCGGGCAACAGAATGCCTCCCAACCTCGTGAACACAAAACCGCGTGAGTTGACCTGCCCACACGAGGAGGAGTCCTTTTAAAATCAAACTCAAGTTGTGAGTCGGACACTTCCCAATCAGTTCATCCAAGGATAGATTATCACTAGGGATCGACCGGATAGCATTTTACCAGATCCGGATTGGTTCTGGATAAATTGATACCAGTGCCGGATCCGTTCCGGATCTAGGTTCCGAATCGGTACCGGATACCGGGTAATTCATAAAAAAAAAAGAAATAAAGCAGTTTATTTTTTCGTCTTAAAAGTTGTAGCTAAGGTGTTAATTTTCACTTTGTTTCACATAAATTTCTTACATTAAACACTTAGAAGTCTTACGCTATTAAGAGTACCTTGCATGTAGGCAACAGCACTGTTGCAATTCTGCAATATTTTTTGAAACAGTTAAACAAAGTACTCATTAGGTTAACAATCAAAAAACATTTTTCTAGTTTAAGGATTTCTCATTGATTAGCCTACTGGTTCATTTCGAAAAATAATTTGCAAAATTTGTGAAACCAGTCTATGGGCTACGCATTTAGTTTAGATTAAAATTTAGTTTAGATTGAATTTTGGTTGCATTAAAAAAAATTCAAAATCACAATGGGTTTTTTTTTTCATTTTATAAACAAAATTGCTTCGCCTCTTGCAACTTTCAAGTCGTCTTTGGTTTATCATGCTATTATTTCTTGCTAGTTTTTGATGCCGTCATTAAAACTTCTCACTTTTCGAATTTAACCCCATGGCGTCCAAACCACAATTCATCGTCACTTCAAAACCGTTTTTAAAACTCCCGACGCTGCCCTTAATTCAAAGCCCCGTTTGCAAAGAAACACTGCCAGTTGCGTAGGCTACAGCGGTGATGTAATTCCGACTGATTTAGGTACTTTGGCACGCGTATTTTAGATTTTTTAAATTTAATATCATCTTTTAATTACTCAATTGATGTTTTTTATTGGTCGTGTCGTAAAAATTGACGTGAAATGGCTTTTGTTTGCTAAAAGTAGCTCTTGGTTCAAGCCGTCGTAACACAACACAACAAACGGCCGCCATCTTGGTCGCATTGGAAAGCTGGGATTCCTCGATTGGGACGTGACGTGACGTGACGCGGCGGGGTCCAGTCTCGAGTGATGTCACGCGAAGCGAGTCAAGGTCACACTCCATCATTGGAGCTAGCAGGTGCGCGTCTCTTGGCAGACAGCTGGCTGGGAGTGTGAGCGCAATGGCAGCCGTAAACAGATTTCTTTCAACGATAGAGAATATAAAGTAGGAAATAAAACAACTTTAAAAACTTCAAAAAAGATTTCAGAAGCCGTAAACAACGCTGTAATGGAAGAATAACCAGAGGACGTTATCATTGCAAGGTCTCCCAGGTACTGCAAGGTTAATATTTTTGTAAGCGCATTTACGTGATCAAACTTCAACATTTTTTTTTAGTTATGAAAACCTAATATGATTATATTTTTGTACAGTAATTTACCTTATCCGGATCTCGCCGGATGCCGCATTATCCGCCACCGGATCCGCATATATCCGGACTCGATCGATCCCTAATTATCACATTATGAAAACTACCTTATCTTTTAACTTGCACTCCTGTTTCACGCGAGCAGTGTTTCATCTTGGGTAACTTATTGCCGGTTACCATACGCTTCTCTTAACCCCCTTCCGCGCAGAGTTTGATACCAGCAATGTGCTGGTATTTTCCCAATCAATCCGATGCTGTGTGTTCATGTGATGAACTGCGATGCCGTTCTCCTTCCTTCTCATATGCTGGAGAATATGCAGGAGGGAGTGTACGGAGTGCCATGTTATGAATGTGATGCTGTTTGTGTGGGTGAGACGAGGAAGGGTGTGCACAGTCGTGTAAAACAGCGTATGGCCGATACAAGGAGGAAGGAGAATGGCATCGTAGGTCACCACATGAACACACAGCACCGTATTGATTGCGAAAACACCAGGACACTGCTGGTATCAAACTTGTCATGTGATAGCATCTAGGAGGGGCTCGAATCACTAGCAATTCAAGAACAACAAGGAGCTAATAAATATTGAGGCACTGACAAATTTTGCAATTCAGTATCTAGTTGAGAGAGAGACCTGGGTAAAATACTGGAAGGCGAATGGATACGGCCTACCAAATGAAACCTTTGTAAATCAAGCAGACAAACTAAAAACGTTTCACAACAGGAAAAACAAAAAACAAAAAACAATTAGTTCAAACCAAGATGGGAAGCAAAATGAAACTATGTTTATAACTACACCCACTGTGAAATCATGAAATGAAATTAAAACCTCAAGCCTAATCACAGCAAACAGATAAAAACCAGGAGCTTTCGCCCAGTCTTACTAGGCATTCTCAACTGCTTCTTCATTCAAACTATGTTTATTGATTATGCCAATGAATTGGAGATTATAAGCATTCTTGGGGAAATCCAAGCTACAAAAGCCTTGGGATCAGATGGTTTTCTGCTTGAAAACTTTAAACTGACTTCAGGAAATAGTGCAAAATTTATATGCATCCTAATTAGATCAATAATCGAAACTGAAATTTGGCCTGACAAATTAAAGAAACAAATTTTGCGACCTATTTATAAAAAAGGTAACAAGGATGAATACGAAAATTACCGACCGATAGCTATCCTGCCATCCATTAACAAAGTAATGGAAAAATTTTTTGCTATAAAGCTTCAAGGTTTTTTGACAAAATTTAATATTATAACAGATAAACAATACGGGTTTCAAAAAAATAAAGGAACTGCAGAAGCTTTAAAATTTCTGAATGATGAAGTGTCTGAGGCTTTAAATAATAACAAATATGTTGGGGCAGTATTCATTGACCTGCAGAAAGCTTTTGATTCCATAGATAGACACATACTACTCACTAAACTAGAAAAATATGGGATCAGAGGGAAAATGTTTGGCATTCTGAAAAGTTATCTAACAGGTAGGACAAGTGTAACCAAGATTGGTGACAAACACAGCGACTGCAAGGGAATAAACTACGGTGTCCCACAGGGTTCTGTTCTGGGACCATTACTATTTTTAATTTATATAAATGATATTGACAAAGAAGGGAACAAGTTAATTTTGTTTGCAGATGATATCTGTCTATTTGCTAGCCATTTTAATTATGAAAAAATGATCCAAAAATTGCAGAGAAATTTTGATGCTATCCAGGAGTGGTGTTGGGAAAATGAAGTTTACATAAACAAGGATAAAACTGTCTTTTTGGAAATTACAACTACTAAAATGAAAATTCCCAAAAATTTGAACATTCTGCTGTACTGCAACCAAAAAGATAAGGAACTTAAAGTTAGCCTACCTCTTCAAAAAGTGCACTCGGCTAAATATCTTGGGTTTTGGCTTGACAAAAATTGGAAACACGAAGTCCACATAAATGAGTTAATTAAGAAAATAAGACAATTAATGCCTAAATTATATTACCTTCGAAAAATTCTAAATTTTCAAAATAAGAAATTAATCTACGCTGCCTTAGTTGAATCGAACTTAAGATATGGCATTGAAGTTTACAGCACTGCGAATGCAACAATCCTCCAAAGGCTACAGAAAGCTCAAAATAAAATAATTCGCATACTGTTTCAAGATAAAATGAAAAAATTAAAAATTAAAAATATTAAACAAAATTTAAATCTTTTAGATATCACATCGTTACAAGCCTATACTGTGATAATAAAAAATTATTTTGAAAACGAAAGGGTTATTAGAAATACAATCATAAACAGTAAATTGCGGGATACCTCCATTAAAAGAAAACTTCCATTATGGAGAAATAAGTATGGGCAAAATCTACAGTGTTACTATGTTCCATTAATTTTAAATCAGCTTCCGAAAGACTTTAGAAATATTACATCCTTTATTCAACTAAAATTTAAAGTCAAAACCTTCCTCATAAATAGGCAATATAACAACTAAGTACATGGCTACACATTTTTATTGATTGTTTTGTTAGGAAGAGTGTCTTTTATTCTTTTCCTTACTTTATCTTTGTATCTGTGTTATACTTTTATATTTGTTGTTATTATCCATATGTCAATTATTGTTGTTGCTGATACAAACAAGTACTCCGGTACTTCGTATCATCTGAAATAAATTTAAAATAGTAAAATAGTAAATATGATAGGCTTTGGCGCCTTCCGTAATTTAAAAACCGTGGCACGAAGGTGAAAACCCAAGGGACCACGAGACAAAGCAGACGCCGGATGAAGACAGTTGTGTCACGTGTAACATCATTGCTGTCGGGAAAAACTGTCGAAAATTCGTAAAATACTGTTAGTATTTAGTTTGAGAGGGAGCATAATGTCGGTGTTAAATTGTGGCTGCCTAAGCAATGGCCACGCCCAACCTTATTGTTGGCTGAGAAGCACATGGCCCCATAATAAAACCTTTAAACGATAACGATACCATCATGCTTACATCAGCTGAATCTCAAAATTAACAGCTGCATGACGAAACATGCAGTCTGCATTAAAGACTGGCCTTATGAGGATACATGATACACTAGTCTGAGAAAGAAAGAAAAGACAACTGCCCCGACTGGGACTCGAACCCAGGACTCCCATTTACTGGCCGGGCGCCCTAACCACTGCTTGGGTTCTGGCTACACGCTCCACTCGAGCTAACTAGCTGTTCAATCTTTTCTCTGTAGTGACCTAAAGGTCACAAACATACATACAAGGAGGGAAGCAACATTGCTTCGTGGCTTCCACACTAGAAATAATGCAAGTAGTAAATAAAGAAGAAAGTGTAGCCAGAACCCGCCTCGGTAGCGCAGTGGTTGGAGCGCCCGGCTAGTAAATGGTAAGTCCTGGGATCGAGTCCCAGTCGGGGCAGTTGTCTTTTCTTTCTTTCTCAGATTAGTGTATCGTCTATCCTTACAAAGCCAGTCTTTAATACAGACTGCTTGTTTCGTCATGCAGTTGTTAATTTTGAGATTCAACTGATGTAAGCATGATGGCATTTGAGCAGGTCGCCCATTATTCCTCTAGTCGTACATTTCTCCTTATGGCCTTGCCGGCTGCAAACTCTTTTTTAGTCTCATCCTCCCTGTCTCTTTGTTAACCATTCCAGTTGTACCTGCATCACCAGTCCCCAAACGGCAGCTCATCACCTTCATTGCATTTTGTCAAGCTTACGACGGCACCGCCAGCATCGTCATAGATTCTTACATTTCTGGTGATCCTATTGGCAAGTGATATGTTGGCGTTAGACAGTGAAACTCAAAGCGAGGCGACGATAGTTGGATGGGTTGGGCAAGCCTTCGTCGTCGTGGGCCAACGGATGTAGCCATCCTTCTGATCCCTGCGTGGACAAGAGAAAGTGAACGACATAATCTGTCGTCGAGTACACCTTTCGCGTTGGGGTGGTAGGTCCACCAGCCGAATGTAGACAAATGCTTATAGAAATGTATTGATCATCTCACAAGCCAGAAGGGCAAATGAAAATCTGATACATAGTCTGAGTAGTGTACCTTTATCTTCGCATATGCGACGCCCGTAAGCAAGGCATGCCGCCGTAGTGTTTTCCACAAAGACAACCACGGTGGTATTGCCAGAATACCACATGCTTTGTTCGCCATTTTTGTCAGCACTTCATCTTTGAGAAAAACCTGCCACTGTCATCTGATATGCGTCGCTGACTGGTCGGTACCCGTTTATTCCAGGGATGCAGCTATGTGTTTCATATGTACTTCCGCGAAACCTCGCCGAGACCATTGCTGCATTTCGTGCTAGATTCTTCACAGATCTCTTCCGCCATGTCAAAGACTACCCGATCACAACTCATCTCGTCTCCACCTGTTGCCTGGTTCTTAACTCTCTGGCAGTTTCTGTCCAGCCATTCTTGAAAGTTGGGGCTCCAAGATGTCAAAGATGTACGCGGGACATGATGCACAACAACCTGTTTTCACACAACTCCAAGACTGGGTGCAATAGCACAACTGATGGTTTATTATTTCTGGCTAACAACTACAGCTTATATAACGCACTCATTCGTACACTCTCTTTGTCTTACTGTCACTGTATCTGCATCCGCTACCTGCAGGGCGCACCACCTCCAACACAGGGTGACCGCGTGCAGCTCAACACTCGGGGAGAATGGTCGAGCACTCTCACAAGAGTTAAAATTCTTTTCTGCTTGTGCATAGTAGTTAACTGCATATTGCCTAAGCGAGATGACTCGTCGAAGAAGGGGCACAAATCGTGTCACCAGTCATCAAAGAGCCATGTCCCTAAGTTTCCTGGCCATTAGCAAAATAAGCCACTTGGTCGCCATGCTTGCCGTCCGTACATAGTTGGTGTATCCAAGTCAGCGAGTCATTCCATCGTAGAGTTGTCCTCGGCATGTGATGTCACGCCCTCCAGGACAGCATGGTCCACTGTGTCTGGTATGTCACCGGATTTTTTACAAATGGAACAGTTCACCATTTCTTCCATCATTGTGGCTCTCGATGTGTAGATTTGCACGTGTTGTCGATTGGTGGGAAGTGTGGAGCTGTCAAGGAGTGTTGTTGCTTGCATTTCTTATGATCTATAAGGACAGGAAGTGAGGGTAACACTTCTGGATACTTCAGTAACTTGCAGTGGGGTTGTCACCAAGCAGGTTCCTACGGCAGCTATCTGATGGATATTCATGCTGTGTGAAGCTGTTAACAAATGTTGAGGTGGTGTATCACATTGATTTGGTGATGCTCTTTTTTTGTGTCTTCCATTATCACATTATCAATCACTTCCTTTGGTACCTAGGCTGAGCGTGGGGTAAAGGAAAACCCCGTCTGGGGTATTGGCCACATAAAAGCGGTTGCACGGGTCCACTATTCCCTAATTTTACTCCTTCCCCCCACTCCCTTTCGGGTAGGGGGAATGATGACTAACCTTTACAGTGAGGGTTCTTTGGCACTGATTTAGTGATTACAGTGAAAGTGAAGGAGTTTTTCGTAAAGGAGGTAAGAAGGCAACTGGGGTTGCTGTTGACCACAGTGAGATCAAAGTCAACAAGCACAAAACCGGACTGGCTTTTGCAAACTAAAAAGCAGAAACTACTGCTTGTTTGGGGGGTTTCATATTTAGGCCTATTAATGGCAGTTGATCATTTGAAATCAAGCTGCTTGCACCCATAGTCTGTCTAGGGATCTGTGTGTGACAGCAGCTTGATTTCACAATGTTTTTTTTTGGCTTATTTGCAATTAGGCAACAACTGTTATGAAATAATAAAGTTCCATTGCCTGTGGTCGCAAGAATTCTCAGTCGAATGGAGCCCTAGTCACTGCTGTGACTTTTTAACGGGTTCAGTGAGTCATCTTCATACCAGTGAAGGAGTGGTGGTAGCGATAGTGATCTGGAGACAAATTGGATTGCCCGTTCGAATCCGGGTCATGCCACTCTGACGAAACGTAAGTGCATAAAGGTGGCTTGCTGTACTTCGATTTTCGCCGTTTGGCTTGTTTTCCTCTTTCCTTTATTTAACTTACGAACAAATGACAGGTTCATTTATTTTACTTTGGCTTATCGAACTAACTTGCTGGAAATTTTACATTTTACCAAATACTAATTCCTACTTCACACTTCGTAGGAGCCAAATAGGAGCCAAGCTGGCCGAGCTGGTACTACAGTATCTTCAGGCACGTAACCCGTGAGTACCCCCAACTTGCCCATGTGGATGTGGAACGGGCGAAATCGACGCGGTCCTCTCTACCCTTAACAATTGGACCCCCCCATCTAAGCGGCTAGTTCTTATGTTCTGGTCACCAAAGTAGTTAAGCAAATGAATGGGAGCCTTACACCAAACCAATCGAGACTGAGAGGATAATCCCGTTATACTCGGGATACCCCAAGGCCTGATGCTTCTCTTCTTGAAGAATGAGTCAAGTACCGATCCTCGAGGATGGAAGACGCAGAAATCTACTTCACCCTCGCAAAACATAAGTTCTTCCATTTTATCTTGGTTCCCCATCCCGGAAATTCAAGCCGGCTATATCCAACGAGCAAGGAGATGGAAAGAGAGAACTCTGCGTCCTCCACCACCTCATACTCTGCTAGAGGCGATCACTTATCTTCCAGGGATGAGTAAAAAAAAAAAAGGATAAAAAGAGCCCTCAACCACAAGGGGGTGCGATGATATTTCCAGAATTCTCCAAACCTACAGGAAAATCACCTAGCCGCCCGAAGGAGAGGGGTGGGACGGTGGAGGAGGAAGAGTACCCATTCTCAATTCTCGATCATCTTCTGAAGTTTCTGGTTTCCCTGCCAACATCAACCCAAGAGCCTCATAACCATAGCAACTTCATGCGGTGCAAGTCCCATTCCACAGGCTCCTCCCAAAGCCCCACAGACCGCCCAACCCAACCAGTCCGAGATGAGTCCGGTGACTTTTACCTCCCCTGCAGCTGCCAGTGTTTTGAGCCATGGTGTACGCCATCCGATGCAGGGACTGTAAATCTCTCTTATGTTGAAGAAACTACAAGACTGATTTTCTAGCCCATCACAGAATTCCAGCAGATGATCAACAGGAGAGACCACAGTGAGGGTGGTGTTACACATTTCCAAGTACTGTAACACCACCCATGACCCGAGCTTGAGTGTATTGCTATTCAACATTTTCGACAAGGAAGTGTACCGCTCATGAATGTCACTCCTGAACTCGCTTTCCGCCTAACCGAGATGTGGAGATGACTCCCAAGTCCCTCAACAACAGAAGACCAAAGAGGGAGTCACCGTCTACAGCGACAGTTGACAGGAATCTGTAGCGGGATTTTCGAAAATGATGCTCATGATGATCTAGTTAAACTGCTTGTTAATGTATGCCTAATGAAGGTGGAAGACTGTAGAAAAACTACCCATAAATTATGTACCGAAAATTTGCCCCTACAAAGAGATGTAAGAGTTGACATTTGCTGAATTTTCCACTAGGCAACAACTATTAAACAAAAAGCAAAATGAACAATATAGCTAGCTATACTATTTTAGGTTCTGGTTGGCCACTGTAAATAGCTGTATTATGATCGTTTGCAATTGCCTGTCACGAACATGCATTAACGTTGGCAGTGACTGGAACCTTGTACACGCACTGAGTTCCTGCTTGTGCTCTGCTAGCAACGATTTGTCTTAAGCTAGCATCTACAAAAATCAAGAATTGGTAGTTCTCTTTGGACGAGGATATTTTTATTTTGTGTTATTTAATTTAATTTTATTTTAGTTTTATTGTGTTAGAATATTTTTTATTTACACACGTAAGTACTGGTACCCGATTTCCTGATTCAAGCATTTCTTGAGGGTTAACTGCGGGGGGAGTTGGGGGAGGGGGTGGAAGCTGGATGGCTTGTCGAAGGATCCAAACTTGAAAATTGCAAATGCCGTCTTTTTTGTAACTGGGAAGCCTCTGTTCATGACAGGGCCAAAAGATTTTCCAGAATAGGTCGGAAGTGGGGCTTATATTTATTATTATTACAAAACTAATAATACAAAAATTGCGTAGGGATCTAAGGGATAGCGTGTTGTTTTTATTATATAAGTTATAGGTAATTGTTTCTGTGTCCAAAACACAGCAAATTACATCTGCTGTTTCGAAATGTTTGACAACCAGATGTGAAAGCTCAAAAAGGGCAGTTTTCGTCATTGGCTAGGGAGATTGTTGGAGTGGTACTAAATTACATTTCTTCATAGTCCTCATCGTCGCTATTGGTTACTTCAATAATAAGGGTTTGACTCAGTGTTCAATCAGATGATCGGTGCCCCAATAATCGTGCTCAAGCGTTACGACGTGGTTAATGCATTTCTGCCCGTCAACAGGGATTACATTAGCTACTCCAGTAGTTGTTAATATTTTGACGTCTGCAATTTTACATTTTGTGTTGCATGCTCTTATTTTGTCTTTAACTTGGGCCCAAATTAACACGATGAGATTCAGCTCGCAGTGGTACGGAAATTCGTTTTTCGAGCCACGAAATATTTTCTGGCTTATTGCTGCTTTGTCAAGTCGAACTGAATGACACGGAATGTTTCCATCACGATCACTGAGCTGGCTGGAATGTTGGGTAGTAGTTTTTAATCAGTTTTTAAAACACTCGCCCTTCATTTTTTCACGGTAATCTCCAGTCTTAGTTTTCTTATGTCGGCTGTGATGCTCTTTGGCCCGCATCTTGTCTAAGTAAACAAACGGTGGTTCTGGCTACACAGTTAACTTGCCGAAGAAATCTACAGCATTGAGCAACATTTTCTGGACTTTTCGATATAAGTCGAAATCATAGCTGCGATTTCTCTGCGCGGTGTTGCAAACATTTTCGCTTCGGCTTTCGATGTGTTAGGCCATGGCGGCGGCGTGTGCGGCGTTAGGCCTAAATGCCGTAGTTTTGACCAGAGTTGGCTATCGTATTTCCTTTTCTACTGACAAGACACGTCGTACCGTTCTGAGATGTTCCAGTGGCAAAGCTGGTCTCTTGAATTTTTTGTTTCAGCATCCATGTTGTGTCCTGAGCTTACATGTATTTGAAAACATTGCTAACAATATCCCTAACCGGCAAATTCAGCAGTTTTCCACATCGTGAAAACGATGAAGCGAGAGATAAGGTCGCCATGTTGCAGGGGTGGGGCCACAGGGGGGCTAACCGAGATTGTGCCAAAGCCCCCCCCCCTCCCCCCGTCGGGGAGTAACTGAGATTGTCGTCGGGGCAACAACAGCCGGAAGACGAAATCTACATGACGACATAAAATTCGTAAATATTTCGGGGGGAAAAAGGTCAAAATACAGTTGCCGTTTTGTTTGCCAGTAGTCCTACTGTTGCCATCTCATCACCTCTATAATATTTAAAAGCTGTCTTAGTTAATGCAGAAAAGTTAACTAAATACGTATAAAGCTAAACTTGGTTAGGATTCTAGCTTGAATTCATGATACCAATGAACTGAGCGAAAATCGTGTACAGTAAGTTGCTAAACTGAAAATTGATTTGCTGCCTTAGACCGTCAACGCCATGATTTAACAGACATTTTAGTTATGAGACACGTTTGGGATACCAAAGCCTTACCAGAAGAAGGAAAAGGAGAAGGCCCGACTTTAAAAGCCCAACGCACAACACGAAGTTTGTGAGGGGTCAGACACACCCCAAACAAACGGAGCAATAGCAGCCCAGTGTTCAAGAGGACGCAAACTCAAATTCAGCGTCTAACCAATACAGAACTAAAATACAATTCACTGTGTTCACAAATGGCCTATACCTTTGAGGTCTGACTGTGTGTTCTTGCCATAGTTATAGCCGAAACGTCAGCTAAATTTGTACAGAAAAAGCTTTCCTTCCAAGTTTTCGTCAGTTCAAGTCTGATAACAAGTAATTCCATAAAAACCGAGCAAAGAATTAAAATTGAATAATAGTTGGCGGTTTACTTTGCTAATAGCTCTTTTCCTCTTAGCCCAATGCTCAAAGCCCAATGCCGCCGAGATTTAAAACTAATTCTCGTTAATTCAGGAACAACATCTGAATCTTCCGCCATTTGAAAAGTAAGCAACAGTACTTTTCAAACCTAAATTATAAGTGTTAACGTTAAATTAATTTTTTTTAATTAAAATTCACCAGTTAATTTAATTTGTAAATAAATTATATAAAAAAAAAAACAGAATTTTGGTCACAATTAGGTTTTTACGACCTCTCACGCTAAAGAATTTTTACGAAAAACATCCGAAATTTGCTTAACAATGTGGTGTAAAGGTGTCTGGGAAGCCGAAAATAGGCCCTCAAATAATGTAAAATGTGTCGGCTTCCGGGGCTCTGCCCCGGACCCCGCCAGGGGAGCTTACAGCGCTCTCCCACACCCCCAAGCTGGTTTCCCCGGATCCCTGCTGAAGTGGATCATATTTCAATAAAAAAAATGTTCATTTTCTTTGTCCCCCCCCCCCTCGTTGGGGAATCATTGCCCCCCTACCTGGAGTTGGCTGGTGCCACTACTGCCATGTTGGTTCGTCTGCTCGAAGAGAACTTTTACCAGGCGTGATCAATCCATTTTCTAAAAATCCGCTTGAGTGGCCAACCAGAACCTAAAATAGTATAGCCTATTATCATGAAAAGCATGGGAATAACGAACTCGGGATGGCTCTGCGTGTAACATAAAGCTATTCCAACCTTTGCTAGGCCTATGTTATTATTCCCTGAGATTGTGCCCATCATGAGCACTTGTTAATGTTGCGCACAGTTACATTCCGTATATCTGGAGGTGGATGAAATACTGCACGTAGCTAAAGGTGCAGTCACAGCCTAAATTAAAAGGAAACCGAAAGAAAATAAGAAGCCTATGCATATACCTTGTACTTCAATGAAAGTTGATTCGGTAACACTGTTCAGCAAGTGAGCCGCAGGATTGTGTAACACAAATTCTTCCATTCTAACTGCTATTTGGCAAGTTGGCTTTGGGGAGACTGCTTTTATATGCATTTACTGTAACATGTAGGTTAATACCACAGAGTGAATGCTTATTATTTCCTGTATAGATTCCAGGATAAAATCACCATTAAAATTGCACACAGCATGACTTACCAGATCACAGTCTGTGCTAAAGCATATGGAGCTACCATTGTTTTAAATCCATCATTTTCAAGTCCTTTAGTAGTTGGACCAACATTCAGGTAAGCATTATCTGTACTTTTGTCTTTGTTATTTTTACGTTAGGTCTAACATGACCCATGTTCTGAATAAGAAGGTTCTCTGGAACTGGTTCCTTGTCATCGAGAGCAAAGCCGTATATAATTCAAGTGTCATTTACTGCTTTTATAATTTTTCTTTTTACTTTATTAAAGCAATGTATTGTTTCAAAAGAAAATGGAAGTGACTAACTATGGTCGTAAAAGCCACATTTTGTTTTGGGCTGCCGAAACTCCTAAATCGGAACATGTGAGTGGCTCTGCATGAGTGGCTCTGCATGTGATGTGGCCAAAATGATGCTATATAAAACAAAGAATAATTTTTGGTTTTGAATTAGGACAAAGCCGTAACGTTCCGTATTGTGCCTGGTATAACTGACTTGTCGCCAGGACAAACTATGGAAATAGTGCTAGAGGCCATTAGCCCAAAGTAAGAAATTTTTTTTTGTTTCTCTCACTTTATTACTAATTTTAAATCGAAGCTGCAGTTGTAACCTGCCTCAGTATGAGACCTGCAAAGACCTGTTTCAGTAAGGAGTTTGGCAAGATCGGTATAAAAGTAGTAGTAGTAATAATAATAACTGTGTATGGCGCATATTTGTTGAGTTATTTCAATCTGTTTTATTTCGTTACAGAGCACAAAAACTAAGTGAAATTATAACTTGCCTTGGGACTAAAGGCCGTGCCCGAAATAAAGAACTAGTAATGCAGTTTGAAATTATTGCTGAGTTTATTGCTCCTTCTATCGAATATTCAACAACTAAAATTAACTTTGATGTGCGGAAGGTACTTGCATGTTAACTGTAATTACTTTTGTTCAAGGTTTGTGATTGTCAGAGTTGTACTACAAGATATGCTGAAAGGCCTTGCTTTATTTATTATTAACACCTACTCCACACCTTCTTTATGCATGGCAAGGTGTGGTAAATTTCCAACATTGGTATTAGTAGATCACTCATAAGAGCTTCGAGTTCACTTGTACTGAGTAAATACATAGGAAATAAATTGTGGTTCATTAAGATTCCATGTCTCAAAAGCTGACTAGAAACTAACACTGCACTCTTATGTGCATGAATGTTGCTTTCTATATGCCGACTAAAATTTACATTACCTGGAATTCTAGCATTCTCCTTCCCAATCCTGTTATTCTAGAGATTAAAGTTATGGAGCCCGCCAGCTTCGCAGCCCTGTGCAGATCCTACTGCGACCCTTCCATCTATAAAATCGTCGCAAGCGACCATATTATGTCATCTTTGCTTCTCTACAGTCAGAACTGATCGGACGTGCTGTTCTGCACACCTAGAAGGATTTAACCGTGGTCTATGTTACTACGTATCTTCTTCATTCGTCTTATCATGCCTCATGCCAAGGGCACATCAAGAGAAACCTCAGCCCGGATTATTACTCTGCCGCCTTCTCCCTCTCCAGTTTTGGTGGGCATTCTTTCACCACCTGTACCAGTATATTCCACCCTGTCTGCCGCTTGCCGTCATTCGCCCACGTATCGTCCTTCGTTGGGCGGCTCGCGGTCGCATTGCCATTACGTTTGCCTGCTCTCCCTTCGGCTACCGAAGGGGCTACCTTGGTAACGTCGCCTGTCTGTTGTGGTCTGGTTATGGCTCCAACCGGACCTTCACTTCGGATCTACTTCTCTTCCGTCGTAGTTTGCAAGGCTAGGGTAGCCTGTGCACGACTGAAGCCTTTTCGTCACGAATAGGTGGCAAGATGTACATTGCAAGCCCATTCATCTGCTACATGCAGACCCCTTCTCTTGACATCTCCAGCAGCATCTCTTCCCTGCAGCATCATTGCTGCACTCAGTCGTCGGCCTGCCCTTGTTTCCAGTGGACTAGGCTTTTCAGCTGCCCTTCGTCTGCCCCCAGCATTCGGTGCCTTTGACAGCGTTCTACCACCCTTCGTGAATTACCTCGGGCCAAGGCAACCTTCGTCTTCTTCATCTTGCAGGTATTTCGAGGCTGATGGCTCTCGTCATCTAACCACTACTACTTTTGTCGTCCTTCGTCGACCGACCAGTCCCAGCCTTCGAAACGCTGTACCATTATTTCTCCGTTGGATTCCTTGCGGTTAGCCCCTACTGCTGGCTCTTGGTCGACTTTCAAATGTTGTAGTTCTTCTAGACGGTCGCCCTTTGGCTACCTTTAGCCCTTCGTCTGGCCTTTGGCCGTCATCTGCCAAGATGGACAAGCACCCTGTCGTCATTGAGAATCTGGCCTTCAGCGCACTGCTTCGGATGTTCAAGCCTGCAGCTTGACGTACTACACAGAATATCAACGTGGTTTCTGCTGCACGTTAGTTTTCTGCCCTGTCTTTCGTCCGAACGTGGCCTCTGCTTTTCGACATCTCTCGTCATGCCCAATATTCGGCTGCCCTTCGTCCTTCGCCGGTATGCTAGCCTTCATCTGTCTGCGTTCTTTCAACTTCTCGTTGGAAGCACAACTTCTGACGCCCCTTTGTCGTTCAAGACTCTTCTCCGTGCTTGGCTCGTCATACACGCGTCGGCTGTGCGAGCCTGCAGCTTGGCATTGTAAATTGAAGATCAACAAGACCTCTGCTCGTTTGCATCTCTAGTGTTTATTGGAGACCCCTGCACCTGTTCGTCATTGACGCCTACGTTTTCCGGACCGTAACACCAAAGACACGCTTCGTCTTCTCCACTTCCCAAGGCCTTTGTCCCAACATTTGTTGCGTTTTCTACCTTTCATCTTGTTCTTCTGGGCTACTGCTCTGCTCTCCGGCTGCAGCCGGCTCTTCACAGCCGCGCCTATCATCTGTCGCGGCCTGCTCCCAGTCACCCACCATCGTTGCACTTATTGGAAGGAAGATTAATATATCACGCCGGCACAATTGTGCCGTTTGTGGTTGGCCCTTCGTCCTTCATCAAGCAAAAGAACATGGTCCTATGTCATCGGCCATTCTCCCATAGCCAAGCCTCAGCGCTACTGCTTCATCGTTGAAGAAAGACCCTTCGGTTGTCACTTCTGCTGACAACAAGTCTCCTTAGCCTTTACCGGCATGCTTCCACTATCTGTAGTTGGACCTTTGTCATCAGCCCTTCATCATCAGCCCTTCGTCCTTCATCAAAACAAAAGAACTTGGACCTTCGTCGTCGAACCTTCGTCCTTAATCAGGCCTCAGCACTATTGTTTTCTTGTTGGAGGATCCTTCGGTTGTCACTTCTACCACCAACATGTCTCTTTCACTTTCACCGACGCGCTTGCGCTATCGGAGGTTGGACCCTCGTCATCAGCCCTTCGGTCATCGCTTCTACAGCAGGTGTCGATCACTGCACCTCCTGCCCTAAGGGCTTCATTTTTTGCCCTTTTAGTTCTTCGGGCTGGACTTTGTATGTTCAAACATTCCCTTACTGACCTTCGTTTACGGCACTTCTGGACTATCCCACTTCTCTCCCTGTCGCCTTCGCTGGCTGTTATCCTTCGTTCTCCTTGCTCCAGCTTCAGCTCCAGCACTTGACAATACAGTCTGCCATAACACGTCTACATGGGTCCCTTTTCCCAGGGCTGCTGTATCTTTTTCATTACCTTCTGAAGGTATATGTCTCCATACATTTTGCTAGGTTTGTTGTTACAGGCTGCCTATCATCTCATGTCACCCACCACCTGCATTTCTTCTCGGCCTTCGTCCTTCGCTGCCTGTCGTCCCTCATGGCCTACCACTGGCAGCTTCCTGACTTTCCCTCTGTCGTTTATAGCTCCAGCCCGTTATCCTTCGCTCCTGTCGTTGCGGCCCCGTTCAGCTGTTATCCCTTGTTGGCTGTCATCCCTCCCTGCCTTTTGTTTACGGCCGTCTAGACTACGGCTCCTCCAGTCCGGCTTCTTCAAGCCAAAGTCTCCCCATTGGTTTGCCATTACTGGTCGGATCCATATACTCATCAACTGCCAGTCGTCTCCCGACTACTCGTCCTCCATCGTCAACCTCTTTCTCCCTAGACTGTTACATTGTGCAGGATTCGGCTGTGCATGCCCTTCCCTTGACAGGTAATAAGGCAGATTTCCACGGTCTCTTGTCACACCATCCTATGTCTAGCCGAACATCAGACGACCTTGTCCCTTTCTTTCTGCCTGTGTTTCCTTCGTCTTTTACCTTCAGCCGCTCTTCAATCCATCTTCAGTCCTTATGCGGCTCCCGCTGCTTGAGCCCGCTGCTCCAGGGTTCCAGTTCATAGGCTTCCAGCAATGTTCGTCTCGGCCTTCGTTCGCCCAGGCTACGCAAGCCTTGCACTCATGAATAAGTTATTGCTTCGCCCTCGGGGAACCCTTTGCCCTTCGTCCATCTAGACACTACCCGTGCTGCTAAACGACTTCCTATCCCTCTACATCAGCCCACTAGGTCGTGCATCGCAGTGGGCACTATCCATGTGCTGCTTACTTTCTCGTCTGCCATTCTGGACGGATTGGCCTCCGCTTTGATTATCAACCACTTTCAGGTCACCAAAGGTTCCAGCAGCCTTCTGGTCCTTCTCTGCTGCTCCTTACGCAGTTTCCCCGCCTCCTTTCTGGATGCCACCAGGATCTCCAGCTGGACCTTCGGGATGCACCTCTTGCTGGACTCCTCCAAGCTCTCTCTACGAAAGAAACCCTGCTGAAGAACATTCCGGCACGGTGGTACAATGCGTTGGGCTAAACGAAGACAATGTTTCCAGCCGACCACACGAAAGCAGGATTTCTTCTACTGCCTCCGCAGGACCTTGGCCTTCGATAACGTATCTGGCGTTACGCTCACCAACTCATTGCCTTCTCCTGCCTGACATCCAATTGTCATCTGCGTGCCCTTTGTGAGGTTCTCCTTTGCTATCTGTGTTCTGGCCTTGTCTGCTTTCAACTTCGGCCACTTCTGATCGGATTGCTTCTACCTCATCGCCTGGCCGTTCAACCGCTTCCAGACGAATTGATGCTTGTTTTCCAGATTGCTCCAACACCAAGGGTTGCCGCTTCATCTGTCGTTCCATCTCCTGTCCTGGAAGTCTTTCATCTACCCCTGGCTCCAGTTTTCACTAAGCCCAATTAGCCCTTCGTCCATCGATTCCTTTCCTTCCCTGGCGTCATTCGCATTTTCTGCAGTGGTTGCATCCTTCAAGGGCGAAAGGCCTATCTCTTGCAGGCTGCTCTGGTTAAGAACTCTCCGTCGTTCTAGACTTCTTCATGGATATCGCCTTATGGACCACTCTCATCCTGTCACCTCACCTGTCTACCTGCTTCGTCCTGGTCGGAATTCTCCGTAACAAAGTACAGGCCTTGTCCTTCGTTCTGACTAACCGTTTTCGCAGCATTATGAGAGGTTCCTTCCCTTCGTCGTCCTGGTTCTTTCCACATCTGCAGGGATTCACCAGAGCTTGTCCACTGGTGTATCCCTGCTTGTCCACATCATGTCCTACGAAGGTTATCTACGTAGGACGGACGACAGATTTTTCGTATGATAGCACCCTGCACTTCCTCCTTTCATCAACCCTTTGAGGACTATTCTGCACATGATCCCAAATGGAATATGAACGGTCGTCATAAACACTTGCGAAGCCTTCAACATCAAGAGTGCTTCCAGTAACATACGTGTCACCGCTCACGAGCTTGGAGCCATTTCCACGTTTTAGGCCTTCTGCAGAAGCATTCCTGTTTCCGTTGTCGTTAGAGCTACAGCAAGGAGAAACGCTTTCGTCTTCATGTTCCTTTGGAACATGTTTCCTCAGGCCGTTAAATGTTATTGTCTGGGACTTTTCGTCACTACAAGACATGTTCTTCAAACCCCTTAAGCAAATATGCTATTTTCTCTTCCGGCACGTTCCGTTCATCCCTTTCATCTAGCTTATGCGAAGTTTCAAACTTTTTGGGGGAGACAGTCTGCAACCCTAGGGTGCCCATCAGGATGGTGTTCGCCGCCGCTTTTGACGGGGTCTGCTGGGATGCTAGAATTCCAGGTAATGTATATTTTTGTCGACGTATAGAAACATCAAAATAGCAGAGGCACCTGGTCATTTTTGGTTTCTATTGCCTAACCGAAAATATTAATTACCTTCATCCACCCTACCTCCCCTCTGTGTCACCACCTGGGCATTATAGAAGAATAAAAGATAACATGTAGTCGCTTGAAGCTTTCATAGATGGAGGGGTGCGCAGTAGAATGCAGTAGGATGCGCACAGGGCTGCGAGGCTGGCGGACTCCATAACTTTAATCTCTTAGAGTAACAGCATTGGGGAAGGAGAATGCTGAATTCCAGGTAATGTATAGTTTTGGTTAGGCCGAAATCGACTAGGGATGCACCTATTACAAAATTTACCGAATATACAACCGAATACTTAACTTGCTGAATACCGAATATATAACCGAATACTCAACTTAACCGAATACTGAATAAACAACCGAATAGTTAAACTGCTGAATACCGAATATTTGGCCGAATACCAAATATTCGGCCGAATACCGAATTATTCGGTTCTGTGCCGAATAATGGACGAATATAGGCCGAATACCGAATTATTTGCCCGAATACTTAACCGAATACCTGTAATTTAAACATATTTGATCATTTTCCTTCTTTTAGAAATGTCAGAAGACAATTCCTTACAAACCAAAAACTAAATGCTAAACATTCTTATATTAACACAATTGCATAAATATATACTAAAAATTATTCGGCCGAATACCAACAAATCTTAACACTATTCGGACGAAAACCGAATATCACTTTTCGGCCAAAATCGGTATTCGGCCGAATACCAAATACTTTTGGCTGAATAAGCTGAATACCGAATAATTACAGAATATTCGGTGCATCCCTAAAATCGATAAGGTGCCCCTGATATTTTGATATTTTCTTGTGTATGCTCACAAAGAAAGCAGGTTTCTTGCTAATGCTTACTTGGCTTTGCTAACATAGCCAAATAATTAAATGTTGAGCGGGCGAGAGAAATCGAGAAAACCAGAAAACTATTGTGTAAGCAATGCTGACGTCTACGAGAAGTCATACACATGGAAGATCATTTTTCCAGTGCGACTAGCAACAAATGATTTTGCTTTTTCTGTATTCGATTCAACTTATTAACACACTAATCAATCTCGCCAGAATATGTGATGAGTGCCGCTGACTTATGGAAGCAAGAAACTAGCTTTCTTTGTGTACGCATCCCAAAAGTTGTATGGAAGTAGGATCAGTTACACATTTTTTTGTCTTTGCATTGCTAGGATCAAGGCATTCCTTTGCAAGTACAAATCCAGTCATTGGCGATGAAAAATATTACATTGCTACCTCTCACAGTTACTCTGAAAGCTGAGTTTCCATTTCAACTAGTGATGGAAGGAGTTGCATGCACATCGAAAATGGTATTACTGTAAATTTGGCATATTAGTAATTTAAATTTTTTTTAAGTTTACTTGCATGACTAAAAAAAAATGACTTCCCCGAGTCCTGCACAAGTGACTTAGTTACAGGTAAAAATTGTAGATTGTACCAGAGAATTTGTTATCGCAGGAGAATCTAAATTCTTCGAGTAGAATCCGACGAAGCTGTGTTAATGAAAGGGTTGTCCTTTGCTTATTGGCACATTGATCCATCTCATTTGCACAAAACGTATGCAAAAAAAACCACGTCCAAATTACGTCCCTTTCAATCCCCACCTGCCCTGCTCTGTCGCTCCCAGTCACATCTGCCATTCTACCGGCTGGTACGCGAAACAACCCTGCGACAGAGGAAGTGGGCGGGCGCTCAAGTTAACATAGCTTCGTCGGATTCTATTTGGAACACTTACACTCTCCTGCGGGAGCAAGTTCTTTGGTAGAATCTTCAATTCTCCTTCGCAGAATCCTCCTCGCTGTGCTCATGAAAGATAGATTCCCGCATGTTCCGCAACACCAACCTCGCACCTTCAAAACAATGGAGGCACGAAGCTGAACCTCATAGTTACCCTCCCCCCTCACCCGGAACAGGTAGCCAAACCCATTATCAACAGGGCTGCGACAGCACCGACCACCCCGTGGCACCCCCGTCAGCCGTGCAGTCAACCAACTATCGCCTCACTGTGCAGAGCACCAAAATGCCGGCTCACCACCCGAAACACCTGCCAGTGTGGACACCTCAGGCTAGTGTGTTCGTTCAAAAAATCGAAAAGTGGGAGTCAAACCAAGGAGACATTCGCTTTGCCAACTAGGCCATTTTGCCCCAACATACAGGTACGAACCCTCCCAAAATCCGTGGGCCTCAGACCCCGCCATCACCTCAAGCCGAAACCCACTGGTTATGGCAACCAGAAAAAAAGCTGTTGTACCATAACCGCTAGGTGCGTAACCATAGATGCCAAAAACCATCGCGCGTGCAGACCTACTGTCGGGGAGCTATACCCGACCCACGCGTAGCAACACGAGCCGTCTCCCATGGTACGGCAGCAATGACCTCGGAGGATGTGTTTGAAGTCTAAAAAACCAGTGCACCTGTGTTTTCTTGCATGGTGCTGCAACACGAGCTTTGTAAAGGGTCCCCGGGGACCCCGAGCAAATCAAGCAGATGGTACTTAATAAAAAGTACCAAAAATATAAAGGGTTAACATTTTTAAGGAGTTGAAACAACTGTTTATTTTGCTACAGTGGAGTGATACATTTACCATAAATGTCATCTTTCAGACCTTTGCCTTGCAACTTAAATTCTTTACTTCATTACTCTGTATTAGGAACTGATGACTATTACATCTGATGACCACCTGATTTACGCAATGGGGGAAGACAAAAGTGCATTTTTTTTATTTATTTCAAACTCGACTTGATAAGTGTAAAAAATAGATAGCCATTTACAACTTAGCCTAGTTCATTGGGGGGCGGGGGGCGAAACACTCGGCTTGAAGATGTTGGAGGGTACGGTCCCCCTTGTAACCCCCTTCGCGTTTCCCCCCCCCCCCCCCCTCCACCTCCGCATGGTCGATGGCTTATGTCCCAAGCGGTTGCTTTGTCTTCACTTGGACTGCTCACGGTGCACCAGATTCAAGGCTCCTTAGATGCAAGGCGTCTACCAACTACCCGTAAGGCAACGATGTCAACTTCCCTCCATTGAGTTTCTACCATACCAAAATTTAATTGGGGACAGTATTCTGGGATAAAAGCTGTTATTTTCTATCACTCGGCCTGAATGGAAATTCTTTTTTATCCACAAAATGCCTACCCAGTTACCAACCCTGCCTACCGTAGGTCTTGTCACTGACAGTGTGCCAAAACAACGTTGGTGACCGCCGATCAATAGCTTTGTGGCACATGAGGTGCTTGGATCGGGCTATACAAAGGTTGTATCGGTGTAATGGATACAGGATTTTGAACTCGTTCAAAAATTTTCATCTTTTTGCAGACAATAATGCAAAAATTTGAGTTAGGTGTTCGCCATTAAAATCAGTAACGTACAAAATGCTCATTGTCATAAGGTCAGAATCGCCACACTATTCTGCTAATTTTTGATAGGCCTAGTCCATCCACCTAACTCTCTTCTTCAGGCAATCTTTACGACTTTTACAAAATCCAGGCTCACATCTTGTCTCTTGTCTTTCAAATCTGGAGGTTGTTGATGCCATGGCCCATCTCACTTCACAGGCCAACACCAATGCTGTAGCAGATGCTCATTGAGGTCATGCCTCACGAAATACTTAATGGCTGGAGCAGAAGGGACTTGAATATTTCTGATGCAAGCCACATGGAAAGGAAGCAAGGTAGACTAATGTATATGTAAACGTTGGAGTGGGCCTGTTGTTGTTGAAATAGAAAAATAGGTGCATTTTATCTAAATTTATTTCGGCAGTTTAAACTTAGAATTCACTTATTTTTATTTAAACTTGTGTTGGACACTTGTTTTTAGCTAGTTTTTAATCGATTGTGATGTTTCTAAAATAACTAGTCACACCTGTTTTAAAAATCTTAACGAAGATCTTAAGTGCCGCACACACTTCCGTTTTCACATTTTCCATGTACCCGAAACCGGAAGTCTGCTCTAGCTAAATAAAGTAGTTGGTCGTGATGAAGTGCTTAAACGAAATGGTCGTTCTTCTTTTGCTCCCAATGTTTTGAACTTACAAATTTATAAATTTGCTCTGTGTAGCCTAAAAACAACAGGTTATGGACCCTGACACGTTTCCACTGCGCAAAAGTAAGTTAGAAGGTTTTTTTTCTTTAAGACGCTCGGAAAAGAAGTAAAGTTGAGCATCGGTAAGAGGAAGCCATACGATACGAAGACAAAGACGAAGCCGACCACACCCGAATGAACTGTAAAGTTCAGCAGACGTGCTAGTGAACTGTGAAAAAACCATAAACCCAACCATAAACCCACAAAATGGCAACCAATATGGACGAATTTAAGATTCCCAAACTGAGTAGTGAAAATTATCATCGTGGAAAATTATTGCCAGAGCCGTATTGGTGCAGCGTGGGGTGTGGGAAGCGATCGAACCCGGATATGGAGCCGCCATGTCCGACGCCGAACGAAGATCGAACGAGAAGGCCCTGATATTTTTGTTTTTAGTAGTTGAAGACAATTTTTTGACGATATTGGCGAGTGCAGAGCAAAAGAAGTCTGGGAAAACCTTGAGGAAATTCACTGCAAGTATGGGCTAATGCACGTCTTACAGCTTATGAGAGATTTCTTCAACGTAAATATGAACAAAAATGAAAGAATGTCAGATTACCTAGCTCGCCTTATGGACATTCACAGGAAACTAACGATCTGTAACTACAACTTCAATGATCGTGAAGTTGCGCTAGTTATGTTGATGGGACTATCCAGAAGTTTTGAAGCACTCATACTCAACCTAGAGCACCAAGAATCGAACTTGACTACGAAGATGGTCAAAGCAAGATTACTACTCGAGGAAAAAAGGAATATTAGGAGAGATAAACTGATGAACGTTGAAGAAGATTCCAAAGCCTTGTTTACTAAAGGGAAGACGTCCCAACTGCTGAAGAAATGGCCAAATACTACGAGCAGCAAAAAAGTTGAAGAAACTAAAACTAACAAGGGAAGACATCATGTAGAGTGTTTCTGTTGCGGGAAATTTGGCCATATAGCAAAAGAATATAGATTTAATGGCTCCAATGATGCCAAACTGCAAACGAAATCGCGTTCAAACCAAAATGAAGTCCACAAATCGGTTGAAAAGGCAAATAAAACAATACTTATAGGCCTACCTGATGTTACGAAGGCATTGCGTACAACAGAAGAAAACGTACAAATCAGTAGTGCTTGGTATTTGGACAGTGCGGCCACCGATGATATTAGGTCTCAAAGGGATAAAATTTCAAGTTTCGTAGAGCGACCGTCACAAGTTGAAGTCGCGAACCAATCTACGCTGAAGGTATTAGGGATTGGTGATGTGAATTTGACCCTTTCAGATAAAAGTGGAGGCCGAAATATTGTTTTGAGCCGCGTCTTATATGCTCCAGATTTGGATGGTAATTTGCTGTCAGTGGGCAGAATTGAAGAGCTTGGCCTACAAATGGACTTAAAAAAACGGTAAGGCTACTGTCATAGATGAAGATAACTCTATAGTTTTGACAGCTTACAAAGAAAATAGACTATATAGAATTGACGAAACCGAGCCAATAGCCTATCTCGCCAAACGAGACACTGAAGAATTGTGGCACCAAAGGTTGGGCCACCTTCATAAAGCAGCGATTAAACAATTTAACGAAAGAAAATGAATTGCTCATTACAATTGATGAAGAAAATGGCAAAAACAACAGTCTGTGCGAGACATGTGTGAAAGGGAAACTGAACGAACCCCATTCTTTAAAGAAAAGCATAAAAGTAAGCGAGTTCTTAAAGTTATACATTCCAATGTGATAGGGAAAATCACACCTAAATCAAAGGGTGGGGCTAACTACTTAGTCTCCTTCATAGACGATTACACAAAATATGCAAGAGTGTACACCATGAAAGAGAAATCTGAGGTACTGGAAAAATTGAAGCAATTCAAGACTGAAGTTGAAAATCAGCACGAGGTAAAAATAATGTTCCTACACTCTGACAACGGCGGGGAATACAGAAGCAAAGAGTTTGATGAATACCTTCAGTTACAGGGTATCAGAAGATTGCTTACTGTTCCGGGTAATCCCAAACAAAATGGTGTCTCGGAACGTTTTTACAGAACCTTGCTCGATATGGCAAGATGCAATTTAATACAGTCGGGACTACCACAAAATCGATGGGCAGAGGCAGCCACTACAGCCTGCCTTGTAAGAAACTTGTGCCCTTCAAGATCGCTTTTGGGACAAACCCCCATGTCCTTGACAATGACGTAGGCCATTTAAAAGTTTTTGGTTGCCGCGCGTGGACTGTGGTTGGAAGGCATGTAGCAAAACACAAACTCAATCCCAGAGCCAAGGAGACAGTTCTACTAGGATACCCAGATGGCATCAAGGGCTATAAGTTGTGGGATTTTGAAGCTGACAAAATCCTTGTCAGTCGTGACGTAAAATTCGAGGAGAATGTTTTTCCGTTAAAATTAAAGAAGAATGCAAGCTCGCAGGAGTGCATCGATGAATCGGTGACACTGTGTGTAAGCTCAGAAGGGGAGCAACAAACTGAGCCACCAGTACTCGCAGAGGTCGCACTGGTGGAAACGCAGCAAGAAGATACAGTTCCACAAACCCAAACAGCTACACGGGTTGAAGATACTAATAAAAACCCTCAAGACGACGGTGCATTAAATAGGGAAGGCTTTCTTGAAATAAACGAAGAGCAATATGACTTGGACAGGTGTAGCCTACCTTTGCCAGAGCTGCAACCCACAGTCCATAGGTCATTAAGGCAAGCTGCCAAGAGGAATTTCCAAATGAAATGCAACGCTGTGAAGCAGCCGCATTAAGTGGCACAGAATCTGAGAAATGGGAGCAAGCCATGAAAGAGGAAATGGGAAACCATAAGGAAAATGGAACATGGACTTTGGTGCTCAGACCACCAGGGAGGAAAATAATAAAGGCAAGGTGGATCTTAAAAAAGAAATTTGACCAAGAAGGGATCCTGGGAGCGGGAGCGCTACAAGGCAAGGTTGGTGGCACAAGGCTTCATGCAGGAAAAAGGCCCCATTTTTCAGAAACTTTTTCACCAGTGATCAAGATGAAGACAATCCGCACCCTCGCTGTTGAATTGGGGTGGGAAATTCACCAAATGGACTTTACG
>JAHWFP010183410.1:0-54000 GCA_023313725.1 Lithobius niger | reverse complement strand
GCTACTCACAGCCAACACACCTATCTCAATCGGCTGCGAGTCGAAATCGATAAGTGTCATCTGTCGGCATTAATTTCTGCTCGTTCCAGCAAAACAATGGCGGTCTCCGTATTGTGTTTGGTGGTGCAGTAATTAATTGTTGTATCACACGTACGTAACGTATCCTACCGTAATTCTTGTGTTTAGTTATTGTGTAAGTGACCCAAAAATAAAACATGCATGTCAAAATGGATGTAATTGCCTTTTAATTTCAAAAAAATTTCATACGCATGAATGTCTGAATTAAATTGGAAGATATGAACTGATATAGGTCCTAAAATCAGTTTGTACACGTAAAAGAAAATCTGGTCAAAATTCTTAGTAGCTCCTACTGAAGAAGCGTATTTCTAACGAAGAAACTTCGGATTGGTTGGCGTTTCTACTAGTGAGTGTTGAGCCGCAGTGAGCGTGGTAGTGCAAGCAAGGCTGGTACAATTAGTAGCTGTTCACAGAAGGTGTCAATTTTAGACGCTGTTCTTTTTGGACGATCTTCGGACCATTCTTTTGGAATTATTTTGAAATTCAGCTGGGAAACGAAATTCTTCTCTCCTACTTTCTAGTTGTAGACATAGTTCGCTTAAGAACTAAGATTCGTTTCAGTTTAAACGCGGAGGGGTGAACCTAACACCCGAAAACAAAATCCCGGATAAAATCTCCGAAAACATTTCCGGCAAATAATTTACAGTCAGCGTATAAATTAGTAGTGGTTGGAAGAACCATTTTCCTGGTTGGGGAGACAAATTTTACAGTCCCTTTTAATCTACCTGCTAGAAAACGTATGATCACTTTTTTGTAATATACGATAAAGTTTATTGACAACTAAGACAAACAAGATGCAATACACAAAATGATATTCTAAACCAAAATCCAAAAACAAAATACTAATTAAAATCAAGCGGCTCTCACCCACAGAGATCTCTAAGACAGACTGTTTCGCCCTTGTTTGGGCTCGTCAGCACAGAATATGCTCTAGGTGAGAGCAAAGGTACCTCCAGAGTCGGACTGGCCCGAAAGGGCGCCTGTGCCGTTGGGTGAAATGACAAGGATGCCATGGGTTCTACCAGAAACTTACTTCTGATTAAGTAAATGGCACCTCTAAATTCGACTACGAAGGGAAGCGCCGTATCCTCCTAGAGCAGGTCCTGATGGGCAAGTCCCAGAAGGCTCCATTTTTTTTTTATATTCTACTGTCAATGTTGGCTCCAACGTGCATTTTCACAAGCATATTTTACATTTCAAGGAATGCCTTGTTTTCAGGTTGATTTCAACAGGTTTGATGAGCTTATTTTTTTTTTAGTGGAATGGGGGTGGGTGGGGTGAAGTTTACGAAAAGGGCTTGAAAACACAAATAAAGGGAGAATGAGAGTGGGGAGGATTTATGACTGAATGGAACGGTCACCAGCAAGAAAACAATCCAAAACGGGACATTCGTTTTTCTTCAGGAGGAGAAAAAAATAATACCACAGGGCAGCCAAAAGAGTAACAGCTGAAGGCAATATGGCCAATCCGAGCCTGGGCACCAGTGGTGTAGTAGTGCAGGAGGGCACAGGAGCGCCGCTCCGTTACTTTTTTTTAAGGCTGAGCGGCACTCCGGCACTTACTCTCTACAAGAGTAGGCTCATGCGGTATATTTCTTAATTTACCTATTATCAGACTCGATGCAGTGTCTATTGTGTTTGCGAGCTGCCATCACCATTTCTCCATTTACTTTCTAGTATGCTCTACTATCTTGTTTACTATTATGTCTACATATAATCAGCTATTTTGTCCATACCCCAAGGAAAATTGAACAGCGTTTTCATTGTTAATATATATAGGTCTGAAGGAATGTACAAAACTGCTAAACGGGCAGACCAACAATCAGTAAAGCTGAACCAAGCACCTTTCAGTTTATTTCGTTTCGACTTTAACCTGTGCAAGGCAACTAACAGCTCCCCCCCCCAACCCTCCCCGCCTCCCATTTCCGAACCATAGTTCCGCCACTATTTTGTTTACCGCTACACCACTGTTGGGCACCTCGTTGGCTGTAATTTAACAAGCAACTGGTTTCAGCAATACCAAGCTAAACGGCAGAAACTAAGGCGAAACAGTCTGTCTATAGAGTTCTCCTTGGGTGAGAGCAGCTTGATTTTAGTGCAATAAGCTTCAATTTGGACCTAACGTTTGGTAGAATGGAGCCCTGACAAGCAGTAGTCTCTGCTTTTTACCTTGATGAAACCAGTCAGGTTTTGTGCTTATTAAAATGCCAATGTGCAAATAAATACAAACTAGCCTGTAAAATCACTTGAGATTCTGACAAACTCCATTTCAAAAAAAGAGCAAAAAAATGGCACTTTTATTCGGTAAGGATCAAGATTTTTATTCCTACTTCACAGTGGCGTAGCCAGGAATTTGGGCAACATGTGCTTAGGCAGAGGGCAACATGTGCATAAGGAAGACCTGGTGCCTGGTGGTGGGACAGGAATTTTTCACGCACTCAGTTGGTGCTACTCACACTGGTGGAGCCGATGGCCTTTGGCCCGAGCTCCAGTTCCTAATAGGATCAAGCATACAGGCCCACTCATATGGTGTGTGAAGTATATGAATGTCTGATAGGGTCAGGTTCACAACTTCACAATCAAAAAAAGGAGAAAAGAAGCAATATGCAACAATGACGTGACGAAGGAGTCAAAGTTTAGTGACACCGTTGGTTGGATGAAGGATCATGGAAAATACTTTGTTATTGGTGAAAAGGGCAACGTGTGCGAACGCTGAGGGCAATGTGTGCAATGTTAGCTAAGCCACTGCTACTTCAGTTCTGTAGGCTTCATCACACTAACCAGTTGCAACAGCAATTTAAGAAGATTTAGATCACAACTTCTGATGTATTCATCAAGGGATGCCGTTACAGGAATTGTGGAGTAGTGGCATTCCCTTGTTTGAACAGCAACATTGATACTTTGGAAGAAATAGGATGTAGCCCACCGTCTCCTTGCTAGCACTGGTTATCGTGCAGTCAATAATCGTGAAACAAAAATAAATGTTGGTGCCCAATGGAGCCGAGTGTCTCAATGCAACTGGGCAGACTTCTGCTGCAGAAGCAGCACTCAGAGGCTCTGAAGTTTTTTTGTTTTTTTTAATTAATTTTGACGAGCCTTATGTCAGCCGAAGCAATTAATGCTTGTATGGCTGAACCGGCTCAATTTTGAACATTACCAGATTTTTTTTTAGAGAAGAAGAAATCTGGTAAAGGGAGGTGCCAGCCCGGGGATTCGATCCAGGAAACCTGCGATCATCGTCGGGGCCGAAACATTGTCCAGAATTAGCCAGAATACATCCCATAGCCGCTGAGGGAGCATGGTAGCCTCTCACGCTACCCTGTTCAGCAGGGACAAGCCGAACATTGTAATAAGCACTTCAGTTTTGGCATCCAAACAGGCTGCAATCGCTTTGTCAGATAAAAGGGTTTCTAGTGGCATTTGCTTAGAGGGGCGCAAACACGGATGCCAGCAACAAACAAGGGAATCTGCTGATAATGGAAGTCTAATCTTCAATGGGACATTCGTAGGGGAATCACCTCACAATTGAAGGGTTAATCACCAACTCAAGCCTTCGAGAACCTTCGATGAGTAACATTAGTCCTTGGGGACCTACTATGGTGGCATCGTCGAGGAACTGGACATATAAGTCAGCGGACATAGCTGCAGCAATTGAATATAGCTGCAGCAATTGAATGCAAAGGTAAACAGAAAAGGGCTTGGCCAAGAGAATCACCTTGTTGATACCACATTGAGAAGAAATAAAGTGTTCATTGCATACCAGAAGGGAAGGATGTCTGTAGCACTGGACACTGGAAAGATTATTTTCTTGCTTTGCATATTTTATTGCTCATAAAAAAAAGGTTTTGAGGGGTTTGGCTCCAAACTTGACGTCGCACGTGCTCAGTGAAGTTATGTCCGCCATTCAGTACCTTCCTAAATTACAATCACAGCTCAGCAAACTCTACACGCTCAGTAGAATATTCGAAACGTCATACCGTCACCGCCACCAGACCTGGCTAATGGATTGGACCAGGGTTGGCTAATAGATGTGACCAGGCGAGAGCAATGCCAAACTACAAACCATCTAGGGGAGGTGGTTCCCGGTGGTGGAGGTTTGAGCATACGTGAGGAAACAGTTTTGTCAGAAACAGACTCATCGCTGACGATGGTTGACGTCAATCAAGACACATCAACACGGCTATTAGTAGGAAATGAGTCAAACTGTCACCAACAGTGGTGTGTTTGGTTCGCTCAGGTCGGTCGTTTAGGAAGGTACTGTACGAGGGGTAAGACAGATAGTTTTAAAGTAATGGTTAATAGAGTGGCGATGTTTGGGTACAACAGGTATGAAGTCTCGAGACTGCTTTAGAAAGAGGCTGGGAGTCTGGGGATTTTGTTTGTGGGGAATATTGGGGTCTCCAGGATAAACTGGTTAGTTGGGCCCCGGGGGCGAATCGCTTTACAGCTGTGGACATGGTGAAAGAGGAGATGGGGTGGTCAGGTTTTGAAGTGAGAGAAACAGCAGATCAGATTGGATTCGTCAGGAAATTGTGTGGTATTCCGTGAGGATTTTTGGTCTATAAAGTTTATGAGTATGTGACATTGCCCCACGAATTTAGTAGGGAAATTCGTCCGGACTGTAGGTGTGGGAGAGGGAAGGTGGATTAGGGGTTGTAGGAGGGGTATTAAGTGTATGGAAGTGGTCAATTGGAGGCAGGCCCTGTAGAAGAAATTGTCTTCGGTAGATATCGAGAGGAGAAGACGCGAATGATGTGGGAGGGATATTACAGGGGGAGACTGGGGAGTGTTCTCCTGTTTAGGGTGAGTAGGAAGACTAGGCACTAGGAAACAGGTGTGGAAGGGAACATGATGACTCGACCGGCAGGATCAGTGGAGAAGTGGAGGGGACTCTCAGTACCTTCCTAAATCACCGAACAGAATGAACCAAACACGCCACTGTTAGTGACAGTTCAGCTCATTCGGCTACTATAGCCATGTTGATGTGGCGTGCCTACGTCAATCTTCATCAGCGATTTCTGGCAAAACTGTTACCTCGCTCATGCACAAAAGCTCCACTACTGGCAACCACCCGCAACCACCACCCCGAGAACGTTTGCAATTTGGCATTGCTCGCGCCTGGTCATATCCATTAGCCTAGCCTGGTCCAATCAATTAGCCACGTCTGGTCACGTTAAAGGCCTGACATAACAAGCGCTCTGTCGAGCTTGTTGATTTTGCCGAGCTGTGATTGCAGTTTTGGAAGGTACTAAACGGCTGACGCAATGTTACTGTGCTTGCGCGACGTCAAGTTTGGTGCCAAACTGTCTCTAACAGTGGTGCGTTCTGTTCACTCTGTTTGGTGGTTTAGGAAGGTACCATCTGGGTTTTGGTGAAGTGTTTGGGTATTGAAGACCTGGGTGCGGGTGGAAGCTGGGGAGGCAGGGAGACTGAGGAGATCATCTGATAGCATCTGATGTCTGGACTGGATGGGAGGTGGGGAGAGGTGCAGTGGGGAAAGAATGTCTTTTGGGTTGGCGGGCCACGAGAGGTGTGGAGTAAAGCCCGGCATACACGTAGCTGTAAACAGCGGATCCCGAGGCTAAAAGAGGGCGAGTTAATCTTTTCTCACTAACAGCGCCGTGCATCTGCAGTCGATGTACAGCTAGCAACAGCCGCGGTTGACAGCGAAGAAGATTCAACCGGTTGGATGGGTGTCGCTGTTAAATCCTATTGTTAGGGAGTCAATTAGAAGACAACCCTTTTTGCCCTCAAGGTACGGTAACCACTGTCCAACAGCAGTTGACTGCTACATGTACGTTGGCCTAAAGGCTCTTGTGGTGTATCTTGTTGCTTCTTTGGGTGAGTGTCGAGTAGCCGCGCCCTGTTTCAAAAGGAATATCCCCGCATCATAATCATCATCATTATCATTGAACTGGTGCCCGTGGGACTTTCTGTTCAAGTGATGGGTTACGCGATTTCTCATCTGCATGCTTTATGGACTGGTCTGTTCTGGAACTGGTGCACCTTCTGTGTACTCAGTTTGCTAATACTAACTTTGTAATACACTATCCTGGTTGTCCTATCATCTGATTCGTTGTTACATGAGCGCCTTGTTGTTAGCCCGTGTCTTGCTAGTCAATAGATGACATACATGCAAATAATAATAAACGCCAGTAACTTGTACCATCTACACCTCCTTGTTTCTCTTGTAGAATAATTAGCTAATAGTATTAGTTAGCCCCGTAATGTGTTAAGTCAAAGACACATCAATGGCGACGAGGATGGGTCACATCAATAGTCAAAGACACATCAATAGTTACTACAAGCAAGAATTTATAGCTAACTTGGTGCACAGAAGGTGCACCAATTCCAGAACAGTCCAGTCCGTAAAGCATGCAGATGAGAAATCACGTAACCCATCACTTCAACCAGAAAGTGATTGTTCTTGAAAACAAACGCTAGTGGCCGTTTATGTATTTGCTAGGTTTGAAAATAAGGGGGAGTGTGGGGCAGCAAATCATAAACTCAAATCTTTCAGAAAACAATGGAGGTTCCAGTTGGCAACTAACCTAACCCCCACCGCCGAGTTTTTGTCTTTGATATGGCCCTACATTTATTGATCGGTTATTGTTTATAATTCAAATTTTTCGGACCTTTTAAACATCATCTGCCAAAATTAGTAAAAAAAAAAAATCATCTATGGCGGCAGCAGCGGTAAGTCGCGGAAGAAACCTCAGCGACCAGCGGCGGCGCAGACAGCGTTATAAATGGTATGCGGCAGCGACGTATTGTGACGGGGCACACCTCTACGTGGAAGCGAGTCGTAAAATGCTGGCTGCGATTTGCTTTGGTGTATATTGTTGTTTGTGAAACTGTCAACTTGAAATTTGCTTAGTATTTTGAAATACTTAATGGAAGATTTTGTTGTTCCCCATATTTCAACTTTGGAAGATCCTGTTGTTCCCCATATGCCAAAATTGGAAGAGCTTGTTGTTCCCCATATTCCAAAAGTGGATGATCTTGTTCCCCCTATTCCTCATTCCGAGACGATAAGGCAGTCAGATGGGCCCCAGTCAGATCGCGGATGCAATGAAGAAAGACCGTTTAAATGTGAAGAATGTAGTAAGGCGTTTAAGACCAAATATCATCTGTCACAACATTCGCTTACACACCGGGAAGAAAGATCGTATCAATGTACAGAGTGTGGTAGCACCTTCAAAACTAAAACGACGTTAGACAACCACGTACTGATACACAGCGAGGGGAAGACGTTTGAATGTGCCATTTGCGGTAAGGCGTACACTCAGCGGGCAGGCATAAAAGCGCACATGTACACGCACAGCGTAGCGAAGCCGTTTAAATGTGGATTTTGCGGTAAGGACTTTGCGCAGAAAATGTGTTTAACGCGGCACATGGTTGTTCACAGGGTGGAAAAACTGTTCGAGTGCCCGGATTGTGATAAATCCTTTAAGCGGAAAGGCGACTTAGATCGGCACAGGCTTTTACACATTGGAGAAAAAGCTCATGAATGCGGCGACTGTGGGAAAACCTTCAGAACTAAAAATGGCCTAACGAAGCACTCGAGTCTGCACACAGGGGAAAAACCATATTCGTGTGTCGAATGTGGCCATTTTTTCAGAGATAAATCAAATTTAAAAACGCATGTCCTCATACATAGTGGGGTGAGACCATTCAAGTGTGGAGTGTGCGACAGGGCCTTTCCACAAAAGTCGGATTTAGCAAGACATATGCGTTCACACAGTGACGTTAAGCCGTACAAGTGTGAAGAGTGTGGCAAGACATTTACGGGGAAGCAAAGCTTCACCAGGCATGGTCTGATACACAAGGGAGTAAAGCCATTTAACTGCCTGCAGTGCGGCAAGTCGTTCAGGTGCCAGTTAGACCTAACGCATCACATGAATGTACATTTAAAGAAATTTGAATGTTTAGGTTGTGGTAAGGTTTTTTCACGGGAAGCTTATTTAAGTCGGCATGTTAATAATTTGGTTTGCAGTGGTAATAAGAATTATACAGATACATAATTCCCAGTAGCTGGTCATTTTGTTTATATCTTGTGAAGGTGTCACGAAACAATCACTGCAACATTCACGCCACAGATTACAGAACACTACCCCCACAGATACGACACACGTAACACATCTAGCGTTTCAAATTCGAAGCCTCGTTTCGGCAACGCGTCGGGGCGATGACGTACCACGCACTTAATTCACCATATTATGTCACCAGCAGAGTGAAATTGAAACGCCGAAAAGAAGCTAAATAAATAAGAAATCAGAAGGTAGAGCGTTAAATTATCAAAAAGTCAACATTTAGGATTGGCTTTATGGGAACACACTAGCTGAGACAGAAAAAAAAATTAAACTTTCACAGCTCGGACTCGAACTGTATCATCAACGTAGCTTGTTTGATTTGTTCTGTAAACGTGCCGACGTGGCTGCTAGTGGGCCGACTGTGCATGCCTGCGCACTTATTATGGCGGCCTTTCTCATTATACCACGCTCCTCGCAGGCGATCTCTGCGCGTGCCGGCGAATCAAATGTAAAGCTTGACTGGGAAAAAAAAAAAAATGATACTTAAACTTTACCATGTAGTGTTGTATCTGTGCAGGGTAGTGTTTTTTAATCTGTGCTTCATGCTTTGACCAAATTGACGGCGAAGTTTCGCCTATTAAACACCCATGGGCTACATGACGCCAGAGCGGGGGGAAGGGGGGGGGGGGGTCACCACTTTTGTAGTTTGGTCTATTTAGCCCCACAACATTTTCCAGTACAAATCGCTCTATAGTAAGTGTTTATTTATTTATTTATTTATTTATTACATAATTGCAACCCTAATAGGCAAAAAGCAATATTCAAAAAGTAACCTATACTAAATTACAACGACAACCGAAATACAAAAAGAACTTAACAAGGCAAAATACGCTTAAATAGTGTGGCTACATTCTAAAATTATTCGGTTGGAAATCACTTCGGTAGAAAAAGCAGTTTCATTTCTGCAGGTGACAAACTCGTTTGGTAGCTAGTTTGTTCTGATCAATAATAGTGCGGGGGAAAAACCCCCTCAAACATATTTTCCTGACAATGATACCTTTTACCTTCATCGAATGGTCTAGCCTACCAAGAAAATCAGGTGGTTTACAATATTTATCAGGATCAAGTATGGTACGTTGATGCAAGACCCGATAAAAGAGCATCAGCGTATGGTCTTTACCCCTGTTAGCTAATGATTTCCATTTCATGCTACCATAAACGCTCGAGTAAGAGCCCATCTTCGAATAAACGCCCACCACCCACTTTTTCACTCAAGTCTGAACTAGGCTTACATTCCATTAAACGCCCATCCCTTTAATTTTCACTTGGCTGTGGTTGGGAAAACCCCATATCACTGCTGACCTACTTTTGCCAAAGACTTGACGATGAAGAAGAATTCGATGATGATATTGACGACAATAATTTCTTGGGTTGGTATGGCGATGGGGTGTCCTTGTATGGTGATGAGGACGACGTTTAAGCTTTTTACGTGTGTACTGCAGTAGCCTGTGGGGCTGGCTGAAGCCTTGTATTTTTTTTAAATAAATAAGTACGTTTTCCCCCCTTCGATCAAACGCCCACTAGGTTATTTTTGCATTTTTCGGCATAGGCCCTCGCTCGATTAAACGCCCATCCTCCTTTTAACAATGGATTGTCATTTGGCAACTTTAGGGGGGTGGGCGCTTACTAGAGCGTTTACGGTATTACACATCTTAGTGACACAAGCTTCTCTACAATTATTCCCACTGATCATTGTAGCCACCCTCCGTAAAACTCTCTCCAGACAATCCGATAGATTTTTCGTATACCGATCCCAAACAGCTCCACAGTAATCCATAAAGTCGCTCATTGTCCGCGGCCAAAAATCAAAAATTCCGCGCCAAAAAAGTAACTTTTTCGGCGGAATTTCGCGGCAACCATTATATGGGTTTCCACGACTTTCCGCGTCAATAAAATTAAGTTTCCACGACATTCCGTGCCCCCACCCCTAAAAAAAAAAAAAATTGATTATTTTTTTTTTTTAGCTTAGTCGACATCTACGCCTACTTCATACTTGTCATGGTAGAGACTTACAAGTTTCCACAATTGGACTATATCAATAATTTTTGCAAGAATAAATATTTCGTTAGTACCGCACTCCACGGGTGACGAAAACAAAACCAACTCGCTCCATGACGGACGACAATTTTTTCTAACTCCCTGCTTAAAAGGTTAACCAAACCTACAAATTTGGTAAAAATACGTGCGATTTGGGGGAAATAATTGATTTCCGCGAGAAATGTTCTTTTCCGCGATCGTCGGTGGAAACTTTAATGACCCCAAACATAGCAATAATTCCGTACCACTGAAAATAAAATTCGTCAGAAGCTTAATTTAAGATCCGCGATTTTTGGCTAATCGTGGAATCGCGTATTATGAGCTACTCTAGTAATCCAATTTGGACCTAGTTAGAGCATTGAAAAAAATTTCACGGACACTTCGACAAGCATCACTTTGAATTCTATGAAAAAATCCGATTTCTCTGTTTGCCTTTGCACATACAGTTTCATCATGATCAGACCAAGTCAGTTTGTTATTTATCTTAACACCTAAACAAGATAAACACCTAAACAAGATCAGCCTAAGGGGCTATCCTGTAACATGTACACCAGGGTAAGATTATTTCATTTGTGAGTAACATGCATTTATTTTCATTTTGAGATATTCATGTTCATTTGCCAAGTATCACACCAACTGATAACGTTCAAATCAGATTGCAACATTTGTTTAACAGATTCCTCGGTAATACCGTAATACGACAAATGTAATTATCATCCGCAGACAATTTGTGATTTGACGACAGTACATCCATCAAGTCATTTATGTACAGTAAAAAAAGAATGGGACCACTGACTGATCCTGCAGAACACCTGATGTGACGGGCACAGTATCCCACTCGCTACCATCAACCATCACATACTGAAAGTGATTTTTCAAAAAAAAAAAACCCATTCAAATCAGGAAATAATCTCAGGAAATACCATAAGCTTTCATCTTGCTAAGCATCAGATCATGTGGCACAGTATCAAATGCCTTGGCTCTATCCAGAGAGGCTATACCTACTGACTGACCACTATCCAGCCCATGTGCAATGTCGTTCCCCAGGAATGATCAAGGCCTACTGAGCTCGAATACTGTCTAGAGCAGCTGGATAGGATGCACAGTCCACACCTGCACCCTAGAGACTTGGCTTGAAGTCTGGTCATAACCCCAGCATCAGGGATATTTACATCATCATCATTCACCAGTGTTTCATACACGAATTCAGATTGTACAGCATCGTCATTAAAGCCATTATCACGATCATTATCATTCAAATGATCATACAAATGATCGGTAACGAAGCCACAGTTGCTAAAGACAACGTCGCGATCAGAACCGAACAACATAAACAGTTCCAGTGTCTGGTACTAATTCGGTCAGGGTTTGGGCGTGAAGACCCAAACAAGCCTTTCCATATGCAAACCCGCTAATGATAAAAGAATCGTCAGAAACGTCGGTAACGATACGCACGCTGCGAAGCAAGGCTCCAAACACCTGAGTCAAAGGTTTGGCGTGCAAAACCAATCCACCCTCGTACTTGTAAGACAATGCCGGATGAGTTCCGTAAGCAACGTGTTGTCGTTTCAGGTTGAACATGGTTCCAAACAGTCATTTTTTGGTCGATCAGGTAATGGACTTCTCTTTCTAACGAAAAGAATATTATGCTCACCAATCCTTCAGGAAAAAGAGGTTTCCGCAAACGAATATTTAAACCAGGTAAATGTCCGAGCCATTGGTAAGGAGCAAACTGTCGTTCGTCTGCTATCTTCTGAATATCTGTAAATATTTAAGTTTTATAAGAGTTATCCATTGCACGTCAATACACTACCAAGAAATACTTCAATCTGATGACGCAACTTCTCAGCGCCAGCAAAGAAACAGAACTTTTTTTTTGTATTTATGTAGATCAATCAAACTGCTGGCGTTCTTTTTTGCTTTCAATTTCTAACCCAATCCAAGTAAATAGTGTCATTACTTTCGTTTCTGATTGGGTTCCAACAACCCCCTCCAGCATTGCACCATGCGACGAAATCCATAACTTCAGGCTCTCGCCCACAGTCTTTTACCCCTACCCTTACTGACAAGCCCAAACGTGCCCGAACATGTCTAAACAAGCCCAAATTCGTGCAAGCCTGCACACCACCCCCTCCCAACTCTTTCATAAGTATTACGCAAACACGTCACAAGCACACCTCCCCTAAGACAAGACGACTGAAAAATATGCATCTGCACCCTCCCCCGCAAAATCCTCTCTCCCTCACCCGAAATCCCTCCTCGTCCCCCCTCCCTTTTTTCGATACCCTGGCCTACCTTCAAGGCCCCCTTTCCTTCCTTCCTTCTCCAAAAGGGAGAAACCCTGCTCGACGCCACCCGTGCATTCTTTCGCCCCTACCCCTCCCTTCCCAAGTCAATCTCGGCGCTCTTTCGTGACCCCCCCCCCCAACCTGGCTCTCTTTCGAGACCCCACCCATGCCAAAACTCTGCGGCAAATGCTTTTCCAGTCCGATTCTACTCGTGCCAACCTTTTTTCGAGGCCCCCTAACCCTTCCCTCACTCGCTACTAACAAAAGGGTTAAATGCTGCCTTTCGAGCTCCGTCCCCTTCGAACGGTTCGCCTCACCCCCTCCCAGCCCACCCATACAAGACCTCCCCCAACTCCCCCTGCAGGGGGCCTCAAGGAAATCAACTGCCCCCACCCTTAAAGTAGCTAACGGGTTAAGAACTTCCAACCGCTATAACTCTTTACCTAATTAACTTAAAACAATAGGGTCAACAACAATAACACCCCCTCACACACACACTCCCTTCCTAACAGGGATCTTGCTATCATGCCAAGAATGAACCCGCTCACCCTCTTGCTGATTTTTCCAAGGTATAGCTGATTAGCCAGCATTATTGAAGCTTGCTTTGTTTAAAGGTGTGATGGTGCGGTTAACGCTCACTAAAACCATTTGACCTTTGACCCTTTGGTGCACGGTCATCCATGTAAGTAGACGGTGATTTGGCTGTGCACCTGGAGCCAAGCGCCATATGTTGCGAGCCCCAAGTGTTGAAAGCGGCCAGATTGTGAGTAAAATTAACAGAGTCGGTGCTTGATTGGTGCTGAACATAATTATGATCGGAAGCTTGGATTAATAACTGCCTCGTTACGGGATAACTCACTTGCTAGACTCACCGCTCAAGCACCGCATGCAAAACTCCGGGACAGAGATTCTAGTTGCTCAATTTTGCCACGAGATTGCAAACTGCAGACAATGCGGAAGTGACGGTTGAGCCACGCCTGACTCCTGTAGAGGAGCGTAGCTAAATAAAGCGCAATTGAACCGGCAGCCTTGCCAACGTTTCACCAATTGCTTTCATTATCGACGTGGTAAGTTCAGCGTACAAACAATTATTCTCGCGTTCACCCAATTCAAAACTATATGGATACAATTTCTTGTTGGGATATTTATGAAATGTAATACCATGCATGTGTGGCTTGTCGTACTGTGTGGAATCAATCGAGCGGTTGCCGTGAACGAACGTGTCCACCATCCTGGATTTGCCCGGAAGTAGTTGGAGACAACAGCTTGTGGCCAGATACAACAGATGGCGCACCACGTTTGATCGCGAGTACTCCTGCTGCATGTGTGGTTAGATTTCGGAGCGAGTGAATAGGGCTTGTCGGAAGGATCTCCCTCCTCCTGCCAAAAAGAAGAAAGGCAGGAAAAGAATCCCCAGTAGTGAAAATATGAGTGAGGTTTGTGATACTAATCAGCCAGCGGTGAGTGAAGCATGCAGTAATGGCGGCAATCAAAACGTGCTGCAGGAGGAGATTGAAGAATTGTGTTCAGACATAGGTACAGTAATTCAACCGAATTTAAATGCGCAGAGTGATTATGATCAGCATTTAGTGGATAGTAACGTATGTTTAGATTCGGAACTCCCTGCAAGCGCTGTGATCCGATTGAATATAATAGTGCAAAATGAAAATGAGCAATTTTTCGTAGATAGTGACGTTTGTTTAGTTCAGAAATCCCGTCTAGCGTCTATAGACCTTAATCAAGTTGCAGAGAGGGGAGGAGATGGTAAGGTTAGGTGCCAGTTCGTTTCTGCTTCAAGAGGTGTGGGCCTTCACAAATCTTTGTAAGTCATCCTGTTTTCACATAATTTTCGTCTTCACTTTCGGGGTATTTTCAATAGCATCTTAGAATGTAAAGGCTTACCAAATCAGATGCAGGAGGTCGAAAAGATGTTGCATTTTGTTGAGATCTTGGGTGTTCAAGAGATAAATACCCCAAATGGGTGAAATACAACACCTTTTCCAGCAGACTTTATCACTGCTGACAATAAAGTTGGAATTTTCGTGAAATGGTCGGTTCCGTACATATGCACCCGATTTCCGAGCAATTTCCAGGACTCAATGCCTGTGCAATAAGGGTTTGGATGTTTCAGCAATGGACCACTCTTGTTTTTGTTCACACCATCAGAACAATTTCCTCCACTGCGTGGACAGCCTGGTTCCAGCAGTTTTTCCCACCGTACATTGTTGCCGGAGACGACAATGTCCATCACTGTGACTAGGGGTCTGTCCGAGTGGTCACAAGGGGCCGTAATTTAGCCCGTGCCATTGATTCTGTTGGTCCACGTTTTATGCAAAATAGTTACCTAACCTTCATGAGGTGGTGGCAAGGAGTTGTGCAGGAATCTACCCTAGCATGTTTCTGTGCACTCCAGGGCTTGCAAATGGTTTCAGCTTTCAAGTTTCTGATGACCACAGGGGCAGTGATCACTTCCCGTGGTCCTGTCCGCTCTGGGGCACAGTAACCGCCCCATTATCGGTATCCGAAGGAAGCAGCGTGTCTCCAATGGGGTAGTTTCGTACTGGATCTTGTTGCACGTTGAACTCAAGCGCAGCATTGTCGGTGCCAAAAAAACACCAAAAGTGCATCCACTGTGGTGGACCTTTGTCTGCACAGTTGCAGTCCGTAATAGGAGGCGAGCGTTTCGCCAGTGGAACAGAGACCCGAGTGCCGTTTTGTGGTAGACGTACCGAGGTATCTCCAAAGAGTCTGCGTTCCTAATTTGTGCAGAGCAGGTGTCTGTAGTCAGGTGTGCCAGGCTCCTTCTCTCAGTAATGCATGGCGTATTCTGAATCATCAAGAATCGCACTCATCACTGGCTTGGGTGTACCGACCAGACAATCCCAGTCACTCTTTTCATTGCAGTCAAGAGATGGCTGATGCGTTTAACGCTAGGTTTGCATGCTTTTATTCTCTCGCGAAAACTCAGGTAGTCTCCCGTCTGATCATCCGTGGGACGTGTCAAAATTATCCACTGCTTTGTCTAAAGCACGGACAGCAGTGCTTGTGGTATTGACAGAGTTTCATACAGATCTCTACGGTTTCTGTCCCTAGAAGCAATTGAATGTTGTGTCGCCCTGTTTCAGTCCATTCTAGATGGCACTGCTGCCCCTGAGTCGTGGCTGTACACGGTCTTCGTTCCTATACATAAAATATGCTCTGCTTGGTCGTGTCTTCTCAATTACCATCACATTTCGCTCTTGTCGTGTTTGAGGAAAGTTTTCAATCGGATGATTGTCAAACGCCTAGATTGGCATCTCGAGTTTTACAGTTGTCTTGCAGTTTGGATGTAGGGCTGATAGGAATGCTCAGGATGCTGTGATGTACCTGTTGTCAGGGATTTATGAAGCCTGGGCGCACGGTCAGGTTGTTGTTGCCTTGTTTCTTGACATTAAAGCCGCGTATGACACTGTCAGTGTTGAATAGGTTTGCCATAGCCTTTTCAAAATGGGTATCGGCCCAAAATTGGCATTTTCCATCGCGGCTTTACGTGGAAACCGGAAGTTCACCACCAGAGTGAACAGTTTCTGGTCTAAGGAGGTAAGCTCTGACCTCAAGGGAGCTGTCTAAGGCCCACCTTGTTTTCTGTTGCAATAAATGATGTTCTCCTGGAGATGTATCAAACATCAAATGTTTTATGTTATGCAGATGACATTGCCTTGTGGTTTGCGAAGGACGATGTTGACGAATGCTGCCACTGTGCCCAAAGAGGCATTGATCTTGTCTCATCTCGTCTTTCTGAGAGGGGTCTGTTACTGGCTCCTGCTAAGACCGAGCTCGTGGTCTTATCGAGGCATACCCACCGAAGAAGAGCACCTGTGTCAATTCTTGTGGGCAGCTCCAAGGTCTCCCAGTCCTCCTTGGTCAAATACCTCGGAGTTTTATTGGACGAGCGGCTGGATTGGTCATTCCATACCCGTGGTCTGCATGACAGGGTGAACTCCTGTTCCTGAATTTTGAACCGACTGGTGAAGATTGATAGTGTCTCCAGGGGCTCGTTTACGGAAGTGTACAGAGCTTTCATCCGCTCTCTCCTCGATTATCACTTGCCGTTTTTGTGCTTGCACCAGCATTCATGTTCCCTCCAAGTGCCAGTAAATGCCTGTCTTCACACAATCACTGGTTGCCTGGTCTTCACTCCTGTCGCGGCTCTCTGTACCGAGAGCGGTGAGTCACACCTTCATATCAGAGCCAGCGAGCTGCTGCTTGCTCTGTGTGTTTGCAATGTCAATAGGGGCAAGGAAGATGTAGTGAGAAAGAATACTGTGGACTATTGCAGCCTGGGTCCTGTACCCCGTGACGCACTTGATGCTCTTGGTCAAGGAGCATCCCTCCTCCGCCTATCCTTCTGCAACCCGTTAGATGTCGCGGTCACACATCCATTTTGCCTGTGGACTTGATGCCCGGCTCTGAAGACGGTCTTTTCCACGACCGCATCCTACAGTAGCATTTTCTGCGCAGTATACTGTGATGCGTCCTTTCATTGAGAATCATGGATTGGAGGAGTGAGTGTTGCCATCCGTCGTTGAAAGTCTTTTGTGGTCACATGTTATAAGCTCTCTCGTCTAGCACAGAATTAGAATTATGTGCAATTTCAGTGGAACTCGACGAAGCGTTAGACCTGCGTCTCCACGCTGTTGTGATGTATTCAGATTGCAAGGCAGCGATTGCCATCCTGCAATGAGCTTTTGCCACCATAGACCTTAGAGACCCGCTGGTATTCTCGGTTTGTATAAAATTGTTAGCTGCACATTACTTGTGCTTAGTTACCTTGCAGTGGGTTCGAGGTCATGCAGCCACCCATGGCAATGAGCTGGCGGATGGCCTGGCCAAGCAAACATTGGTTATAAATACCATATCTGTGTGCGGCTAAGATTCTTTCCTGCCTATGGGTACGAGGCACTCCCTTCTGCAGGCGGACCGATTTCGTCTGGGGTGGGTCGCTCCTCCTGTTTGCCTAACCTGTCTAGTCGAGTTTACCCAGGCAACATTTCCTGCTTTTGTGTCCTGTCTTCCGGCAACAGTGGTTGGCCATGAGGTCTCATTTGAGTGTCAACCCTACAGTCTCTTGCCTCCTGTCTCTTTCAGGGGGCCGTGCGTCTCTCCACAAGTTGTCAGCAGTGGTGTGTTTTGTGCGTGGATTTGGGCCAGAAGTTTAAAACGGGCACTTCACCTTGTTGTCTCCTCCCTTCATGGCACTGTTTCAGGTCTGGTAGTGTGATCTTGGTATACACTACTGTAGTGTTGTTCCGTGCTGGTAAGCCGTAGTGTATACCTTTGTTTTGTATGAAGTTAGATATAGGAAACATGGTCTTGGACCAATTTCCTGCATAAATAAAATTCAATTCAATTCCTGAAGTCTGTTCATTAAGCAAAATATATGTATCGATAGTTATAAGATATTAAAAAAATTGTATTGTTTAACCTTACTAATTGTTAGGCCTAGGCCTACTTGTAACTTTTTTACACTAGTGGAAATAGAAAAAAAAAAGCTGCGGGGGTCTAGTACTAAATGCCCATTGCACAGCAAAATTGGTCTGGGTGGCGTTATTTTTTTTTTTTTGCTATTTCTGAACACTTTTTGTTTTAAAAGGTCATGATTTTTTCTGTATCTCGGTCCTGATAATCCTGAAAAAGTCCTAATTTTTTTTATTTTAGTTTTAGTAGACACCGTGGAACAGCAATAGAATACTCCATCAGCTTGGTGGTGTCATGTCAGGCATCTTTTACTGCTCCCCAAAGCAGAGGAAGTAGAAGTGTGGGGTAAGAAATCATTCTTCGGTGGTAGTGAAAAAGCTTAATTATTTGGCAGCAACACTCCAATTTTCAGAGAGCAACTCCAATTTTCAGAGGGCAATGGCGACTTTAAACAATTTTAGATCTCAGCATCGGTGTCAACGGCGTTCCCCTTTAAGCATAAGCCTGAAGTTAATGTCGAAGAAAGTTAGGGATGAAGCAGGTAGGTTTAAAGGCATGACTAAGAGAGTGGCGATGTGCGAGTATAACGGGTGTGAAGTCTCGAGGCTGCCTTGGAGAGGGGCTACAGTTACGGGGATTATGTTTGCCGGGGAGGTGGGGAGGGGTGATACTGGTGTTTCCAGGATGAACTGGTTAGTGGGCCCTGGGTATGAATCGCTTTACAGCTGGGGATGTGGTGAGGCGATTGGTTGGTCAGGTTTCGAAGCGAGGGACTCTGCAGATAACATTGCATTCGACAGAGAGTGTGTGGTATTCCGTGGGGATCTTTGGTCCGTAAAGTTTATGAAAATGTGACGGTGCCCTATGAAGTGGGTAACACTGATTAGGAGGCAGGCCTTGGAGAAAAAAATTGTCTGCAGGGGGTGATTGCGATAGTGTTCTCCTGTTTAGATAGAGGGAGAACACTGGGCAGTAGGGAACTGGTGTGGAATGGTATTAGGGACAACGATGACTCAACCTGTGGGATCTGAGGGGAAGCTGACGAGGCTCTGGAGCTTGTCTAGGTGGAGTGTTGGGGTCTGAAAGACCTGAGAGGGGGGGCGTCGGCGTCACCAACTAAATAGTACCTTTCTAAAGCACCGAACCAAACGCACCAGTGTTGGTGACAGTTCAGCTCATTTTCTGCTACCAGTGTTGGTGACAGTTCAGCTCATTTTCTACTACTATAGCCGTGCTGATGTGGTTTGCTTACGTCAACCATCGTCAGTGATGAATCTGTTTCCGGTACCTCGCACATACTCAAAAGCTCCACCACTGGCAACCACCCGCAACCACCTTCCCGAGATGGTTTGCAATTTGGCATTGCTCATGCCTGGTTATATCCATTAGCCTAGTCTGGTCCAATCAATTAGCTACGTCTGGTCACATTACAGATATGACGTAAGATGTTTGCAGTTTTGGAAGGCACTAAACGGCTGTCACAACGTTACTACGCACGCACGACGTCAAGTTTGAAACCAAACTGTCTCTACCAGTGGTGTGTTCTGTTCGCTCTGTTCGGTGGTTAACGAAGGTACTGTAAGTTTCAGTGAGCATGCAGATGAAAAAACGCGTAATTGGCCAATCCCATGACTGAAACGTGTTCTGAAAACAAACGTTACTAATCGTTTATTATGTAACAGATTATATTTTGTTTAGGGTCGAAAGTATGGGAAAATGTGGGACAGCAAAAAAAAAACCTAAAGTTTTTCAGAAAAAAAAGGTGGTTCCAGTTGGGAATTAACATCACACCCCCACCGACGATCTTTTGTCTTTTATTTTATTTATTTATTTACCATTTCGCCCAACGCAAGAAAAGCATTAAGAGGGCCAATCTAAATAAAAAAAAAAGTAAACCATAACGGTACATACTATAAAGAGAAAAAAAAAAAAACAATACAGAAAGGATAAAACACAAAAACAACACATTAACCAGAGTGAGAGCAAAGAGCATCTTTCCTCAGTCCCCTACAACCCCTTCTAAAGCCAGCAATACTGGAGGCATTGACAACGGATTGGTCCAAAAGGTTCCACTCTCTCACCGTACGGGGAAAAAAAGAGTCACCAAAATAATGCCTGGTACAGTCAAAGCGTCGAATCTTGTGGATGTGATCATTCTTTCCATAATAATGCGGCTGTTTAAGATAAAATGACTTATCCACAACGGTTGCATTATTGTAAATCTTGTACAACAGTTCCAGACGATGTTCACGTCTTCTGGTTTGAAGGGTGGGCCATTCAAGTTTGCAAATCATGCCAGTGACACAAGAATCACTTTTGAAGTCTCCAGTAACGACCCTTGCGCTTCTTCGCTGCACCCTTTCAATTCTGGATGTGTTGCACTCACTGTTGTTGTCCCAAGCACAGCTAGCATAATCCAACACAGGTCGCACCAATGTTTTGTATGCAAGATCTCTCAGCACACCGGAAGAGTGATGCAGTTTCCTATTTATAAAGTTAGCAGTTGCTGAGCTTTTGTTCACAATATAAGAAATATGCTCGCCCCAGTTTAGGTTTGAATCAAGATACACACCTAACATTTTGAGGAGCTAACACGATTGATGGTTGTGTCGGACATCGCATAATTGTAACTACTAATACTGTCCGCAGTCTTCCTCGTGAACGAGATAACTGCTGATTTCTTAGGTTGGATGTTCATTTCCCATGTGTCACACCACTGAGCAACTTCATCCAAATCATGCTGCAGTATTCTATGATCTTCCATAGTATTAATCTCACGAAGAATATTGCAGTCATCAGCCAGTAGATATGGTGTCGACTTAACTTTGTCCACGATGTCATTAACGTACATTAAAAATAAGCAAGGAGCACGTACAGTACCCTGGGGTACACCTGACACAACGTCAACAGCTTCTGACTTCTCATCACCAAGAACAACACACTGTTCTTCCAACCAAAAATTGTTCATACCACTTTAAGACTTGTTCGGATAAACCATAAGCTTTCATTTTGTGGAGCAAAAATTTGTGTGGCACTTTGTCAAATGCCTTCTTGAGGTCCAGTTGACACCAGTCCACCTGTTTGGTTTTCTCCATGCCTGCCAATACAATGTGCACCATCTCCACTAGCATAATCTCGCATGAAGAACCAGCCCTAAAACCAAACTGCTTACTGCAGATCAAGTGGTTCATCTCGAGATGCTTGTAAACATTGCTGATAATTATGTGTTCTAAAAGTTTGCAGATAATACTGGTTAACGAGATTGGTCTGTAATTTTCTGCTTTAGACTTACAACCTTTTTTTAGAGTGGAACAATATTGGCGCGTTTCCAGTCAGCTGGAAGTTGGCCAGTAGCGAGAGACTGATTAAAAAGCTTCGTCAGGGAAGGTGCGATTACTGCCCTCGTTTCTTTTAGCACTTTAGCAGAGATTTTGTCAGGGCCACAGGCTTTATTACTGCTTACTTTGTCAATGAGCTTTGCAACACCCTCAATCGTCACCTCAATGTCATCCATCACCGTTTTAGTTCTAGCAGGAAAGTCTGTTAAAACAGTGGTCGCAGAGGTATTGAAAACAGAGAAAAATTGATGATTAAGGATGTTAGCCATTTCATTGGTATCGGAGGTATTTTTATTTCCCTCGATCATTAGCGATTGAATTGAGACTTCCTTTTTTTTTTCCGCTGTTCATATATTTCCAGAAGAACTTAGTGTCCGTTTTCCCTCGAGTGGCCAACATACACAAAAAGTTTTCTTTGGCATTCTTCAAGGCGGTGATTGTTTCCTTCTTGAAGTTTTGATACTTCGCTACTCCAATACCTTCCTTTGCATCTTTCGCTAACTTTCGTTGTTTCCTCAATCGTTTTTCAACTTAGGGGTAATCCAGAGCTTGTCAGTATTATTGACCAGTTTGGGTTGGGATATGATTGTCAGTCAGGTTAGACATCATTTCCACAAATTTCTCCCAATTAGTGTTAATATTACTCGTAAAGTCATTTGCAAACGAAACGTATGCTGAACTTAGTTCTTCCCGTATGGCATCCCAATTTGCTTTATTGTGTATAGGAACTCTTCTTTTTGGTGTGAAGCTATTTGTAGACCCTGGCCAAACAACACCAACAATCTCATGGTCACTAACCCCTTCAAAAGTGTAAACATTAGTAAGGACAAGATCGGAAGTAGTGAAAACTAAGTCAAGTGTTGTTGGGCTAGTTGAAAGACGGGTAATTTGGTGAACATTTTGATGCAGGCCGTGTTCAAGCATAATGTCAAATAAGATGTCGTGATTTTTGTTCGAATCAGTCTCGGTCCATGTTCCGTCTTCATGCCACTTCAGATCTGGAAGATTAAAGTCTCCAGTAAGGATGAGTTTGCAATTCTTCTTAAGAGCCAGATTATTTAACTGGATAGTGACTCCAGGTAGGCACTTCTCATCATTTCGATGAGGTCTGTAGACACAGCCAATCACATACTCGTTACCGTTGATGTTCATACCTCACCAGCAGGATTCAATTCCAGCATCCACAACATCAAGTTCATCAACACCGTCTTACCTTAGTCAGACTTCCTTAGAGCCTTTGAGCGCCGCCTCTGCCGCCGAAACAAGGAAGAAAGGCAAGTATGAATACCTGGACAATCGGTATTTCTTTTGCCCAGTGGCTGTTGAGACTTTGGGGTCCTTTGGTCGGGATGGCCTGGCTCTGATCCACGACATCGGCCGCAGGATATCCAGGGCCACTGGTGAGAAGAGGTCGATCGCGTTCCTTCTCCAGCGTATTGGGGTGGCGGTTCAGCGGGGGACGGCCGCCTCGATCCTGAACACCATTCCTGTCAGTGCCTCCCTCAACGAGTACATCAGTGTGCTTTGAGTGTTTTCGTCTGCTGTGTGCACATTTGTCTGCATTTGTGTGTCGTGCCCTGTTACGAATTTCAAAATTGCCTTTGTTGGGTCAATAACACTTGTTTGTTGGTTTTGTTTTGCTGTTTTCGTTGTGTTGCCTTTGTTTGTTGGTTTTTTTTTTCTGTTCTTTGGTTCATTTGCAATTGTTGTTTTGCTCTCTTGTAATTTTGTTTTGTAATTAAAAGAAATATTTCTACAGTTCATAGTGATTCATTGTATCTTTGATACGGGCCTACATTTATTGATTGATTAGCGTTTACATTTCAAATTTTTCGGACATTTTGAGCGTCATCTGTCAAAATTAGTAAAATAACTATCGATGGTGGCAGGCGCGGTACGTCGCGGAGGCGCAAATGGCGTTAGAAATGGTCAGCGGCGGCGGCGTACTGTCACGACACGGCGCACACCTCTTCCCGAAGCGAGTGCTAACTGCTAAGCTGGCGTCGATTTGCATTGTTGTTCGGAGGCCTAGGTTATTGTTGTTTGTGGAACTGCTAACTTGAAATTTTCTTAGTATTTTTAAATATGATGGCAGACCTTGTTGTGCCCCGTATGCCTACACATTCCGAGGTAATAAGCCAGCAGGATCGCGTATGCAATGAAGAAAGACGGTTCAAATGTGAAGAATGTAGTAAGGCGTTTAAGACCAAGTATCACCTATCACAACACTCGCTTACACACCGAGAGGAAAGATCATATCAATGTTCAGAGTGTGGTAGCTCCTTCAAGACTAAATCTAATTTAGACAATCACTTAGTAGTACACAGTGAGGGAAAGACGTTTGAATGTGCTGTATGCGGTAAGGCGTACTCTCAACGAGTAAGCTTAAAAACGCACATGTACACTCACAGCGTATCGAAGCCGTTTAAATGTGAATTTTGCGGTAAGGACTTTGGACTGAAAAGGTGCTTAAAACGACACGTGGTTATTCACAGGGTGGATAAACTGTTTGAGTGTTCGGATTGTGATAAAGCCTTTAAACGGAAAGGTGATTTAAATCAGCATAGGCTTTTACATATTAGAGAAAAACCTCATGAATGTGGTGACTGTGGGAAAACCTTCAGAACTAAAAATGGCCTAACGAAGCACTCGAGTCTGCACACAGGGGAAAAACCATATTCGTGTGTCGAATGTGGCCATTTTTTCAGAGATAAATCACATTTAAAAACTCACGCCCTTGTACACAGTGGGGTGAAACCGTTTAAGTGTGGTGTGTGTGAATGGGCCTTTACACAAAACAGGGATTTAGAAAGACATATGCGTTTACACAGTGACGTTCAGCCGTACAAATGTGAAGAGTGTGGCAAGACATTCAGAGGAGAGCTAAGTTTCGCCAGACATGAGCTGAAACACAAAGGAGTGAAGCCATTTAACTGCCTGCAGTGTGGCAAGTCGTTCAGATGCGAGTTCAACCTAACGCATCACATGAATGTACACTTAAAGAAATTTAAATGTTTAGGTTGTGGTAAAGTTTTTTCACAGAAAGCTTATTTAAATCGGCATGTTAATAATTTGGCCTGCGATGGTAGTAAGAATTCTACAGATACGTAATTCTTAGTAACCTGGTGCTAGCCCTCTTTATTGCAACGTTTGTTGTACTGCCTTTTCATGTGTGGAAAATTTTGATGGTACAGGGTAGTCCAACATGGCTAGAGGCCTTATAAGTGAAAGTCTGCATGCTGCCTTATCACGTGCACACAATTTCATTACTACCGTTGATTAAATCGTCCTGGTAAAAGGCCGAACATATGCAAAATTTGTCGTACTGCCTTTCTTGTGTTGAAGCCTCACGGGAGATGTGTTTGGTCAAACCTTGGATGCTGCCCGGGGCACCAACACATTAAAGTAAACCAGCCTCATAAGATATTAAACAGGGGTTTACTTGTTGTAAACTCAGTTTACGTGGGAGAGATTTTACATTGCCAACCTGTAATGATGGTTCAAGGTTGAGTTCTCTGTCTTGGGAGCGTCCGGTGCACCCTGCAACTATCGATGAGTGAGAGCACGGGATGGTGGTGTAGGCTGTAGCCTCCGGTGTTGTAGGGCCACCATCACAATACTTGCCCCCCGCCCCCCTCAAAGGTGGCACCTCCACCTCCCCAGAATGAGCCTCACCAATATAGCACAAAAAATTTACATAATTTCCGATCAATGACAAATGTGTCACATTGAACATGTGACGCATTTCCCTCCCTGAAAGTCCATGCAAACTTCATGAAAATGCGGAGCCAATAAAAAAACTTGTTCACATTCAGTCCTTCTTATCGTGGCACATGGATGGGATGTGGTAGCTTCTTCCTTAATTCTCTTCTTTACAGTCATGACTAACTTTCGAAGTTGAGCACTGTTGACAACCAGCAGCCCCCCCACACCGCACACACAACACCTCAAATCATTTATGCATTTAGGGTGATTGATGCCGTTTCTAGTGGTAGTCCTTTTCTCATTATGGTCCTTAGACCTGCTTCGGGGCTGAACACATTCGCTTTAATGTGGCACCAATCTTCTTTGATTCTTTTGGTGACCGCACTCATTACTGCGGTATAAGGCTAGTCCTGCCTTCGTCGACATTCCAACTTCAGCAAAGGCCTGTCATTGGGATTCTGGCATTTCTTCATCTCGCGGTGCTGTCGCCGCTACACGCTGGTTGCACTCTGCACACAGCTCTTCTGTACTACACACTTTTCCACACTGCTGCACTACTGCAGCACTCCACTGCACCATGCTGCATTCTACTACATCCAACGGCATACAATTGCCTTCTATGACATACTACTGCATACAATTGCGCACTGCTGCACACTACTGAAGCACTACTTGATATGCATACGAATTATCACTACTGCTCTGCGGAAGCAAGCAACGGAAACGTTTTCGGCTTCGCTTGTTGCTTTGCTCCCAGTCCTACTGTGGTTGCCCTGCAAACGGCAGTGTGTTGTCCTCTGAAGCACACTGTCCGTTAGTGTCCTTGAGTACTTGGAGATGGTATCGTGCGTGCAACACGCTTTTGCGGTGAGGGCGGTCGAGAGCACACTTGTTTGATTTTGCTGATTCACGATGTTCAGCGTCTTCGCTTTACGATGAGGTGGCGTAGATAGCGCCCTGTCTGCTCTTGGTTTTGACGTAACTGTTCTGAAAGCCTTGAATCTCCCCTTTGGCCTCGGTATGAAACGATTGCGAGGCCCATGTCTGTTGTGAGCCGCTAGCTTGAATCCTCTGCGGATCTTGCGTTGCCATCGTGTGGCAGGTGCTGCTGCGAAGACTTTGGTCTTGCTTCTCGCCACTGGTAGGAAGTTCTTGTTGCGTCCTCCCATGCTGCTTGCTAATCGACTGCCTGAATCTCGCATGGTTCCTCCTTTACCATTTCATTTGTTTTGCAGTTGCGATGACTGCGAAACGGTCCTGGTCCTCTGCTGGGTTTCGGCTTTTCTTCATCCTGGTCATGTGTTGGGGTTCCCTGTGGTTTCTAATCTCTGCAGTCGATGGGAACTGGCCTCGACGGCTTCCTGTACCCAGCCATTCCATGACGTCGTTGGCACTGACCGACTCGAAGTTGTGTTGGCTCTGTGAGTTGTCTGGTTCTCTGTACCATCTTAGGTCGGCATCAGCTGGTGCATGAAGTCCCTTTTCCAGCCCCCTGCGAATCGCCGCGGATGGGTTCCACCTTGTTTTGTCACTGGTGGTGAGTATGGGTGTCCGGCGCCTTAAATTGTCGGCATGGTATTGTATGTCTTTTTCCAGGTGATGCTTGCACATTTCCCATGCTTCTGCAAAGTAATTCTTTCGCTTCTCTGGAAGCACGATCATGGCGGTCGTTTGTTTAGTGGTTGTTACTGTGCTGGCCTCCGTCATTCGTGCCAGTGGCGTTTTCTTTTTCTGGTTCTTTGGCCGCTTTAACTTCATCTTCTTTCGCTTCTTTGACCATTTTGTTGTTACCTCTTCTTCCAAAATTGGAATTGCTAAATTAACATCGGCCAGAGCTCACACTCGACTGGCGTTCGGGACGGTGGGTGAAGGCTTTGTGATGGCTGGGATGGATGAGAATTTTTGAGATTCAATCGACTCAACCTGCATTGGCGTTGAGAATATTGGTTCAGGTGGTTTAGTCTGTGCTATCTGTCTTTGTCTTCACGAGGTGGTGGCATGGAGTTGTGCAGTAATCTACCCTAGCACATGTTTCTGTGTACTCCAGGGCTTGCAGAGCGTTTCAGTTTTCAAGTTTCTGATGAGCACAGGGGCAGTGATCACTTCCCTGTGGTCCTGTCCGCTCTGGGGCACAGTAACCGCCCCAGTATCGGTACCTGAAGGAAGCAGCGTGTCTCCAATGGGGTGTCTCCAATTTCGTACTAGATCTCGTCGCACGTTGAACTCAAGCGCAAAGTTGTAGGTGCCAAACACACGCCAAAAGTGCATTCTCTGTGGTGGACCTCTGTCTGCACAGTTGCAGTCTGTAATAGGAGGCGAGCGTTTCGCCAGTGGTAAAGGAACCAGAGTGCCGTTTTGTGGTAGACGTACCAACGTATCTCCAAAGAGTCTGCGTTCCTGATTCGTGCAGAGCACGTGTCTGCAGTCAGGTGTGTCAGGCTCCTTCTCTCAGTAATGCATGGCATATTCTGAATCATCAAGCATCGCACTCATCACTGGCTTGGGTGTACCGACCAGATGATCCCAGTCACTCCATTTTTCGCGGTCAAGAGATGGCTGATGCGTTTAATGCTAGGTTTGCTCACGCGAAAGGTCCCCCCTTCCTCCTTTTTCTATGAAAACTCACGCAGTTTCCCCGTCTTATCATCTGTGGGACGTGTCAGAATTTTCTACTGCTTTGTCTAAGTGCAAGGACAGCAGTGTTTCTGGTATTGACAGAGTTTCATACAGATCTCTACGGTTTCTGTCCCCAGAAGCAATTGAAGGTTGTGTCACCCTGTTTCAGTCCATTCTGGATGGCACTGCTGCCCCTGAGTCGTGGCTGTACACAGTAATCGTTCCTATTCATAAAACACGATCTGCTCGGCCGTGTCTTCTCAATTACCGTCCCATTTCGCTCTTGTCGTGTTTGAGAAAAGTTTTCGAGCGGATGATTGTCAAACACCTAGATTGGCATCTCGAGTTTTACAGTTATCTTGCAGTTTGGATGTAGGGCTGATAGGAATGCTCGGATGCTGTGATGTACCTGTTGTCAGGGATTTAGGAAGCCTGGTTGCACGGTCAGGTTGTTGCCTTGTTTCTTGACATTAAAGCCGCTTATGACACTGTCAGTGTTGAATGGGTTTGCCATAGCCTGTCCAAAATGGGTGTCGGCCTAAAACTGGCATCTTCCATCGCGGCTTTACTTGGAAACCGGAAGTTCACCACCAGAGTGAACAGTTTCTGGTCTAAGCAGGTAAGCTCTGACCTCAAGGGAGCTGTCTAAGCCCCACATTGTTTGCTGTTGCAATAAATGATGTTCTCCTGGAGATGTGTCAAATATCAAATGTTGTATGTTATGCAGATGACATTGCCTTGTGGTTTGTGAGAGACGATGTTGACGAATGCTGCCACTGTGCCCAAATAGCCATTGATCTTGTCTCATCTCGTCTTTCTGAGAGGGGTCTGTTATTGGCTCCTGCTAAGACCGAGCTCATGGTCTTCTCGAAGCATGCCCACCGGAGGAGAGCACCTGTGTCAATTCTTGTGGGCGGCTCCAAGGTGTCCCAGTCCTCCTCGGTCAAATACCTCGGTGTTGTATTGGACGAGCGGCTGGATTGTTCATTCCACACCGTGGTCTGATGGTGTCTACAGGGGCTCGATTACGGCAGTGTACAGAGCTTTCATCCGCTCTCTCTTCTATTATCACTTGCCGTTTTTGTGCTTGCACCAGCATTCATGTTCCCTTCAAGTGCCAGTAAATGCCTGTCTTCGCACAATCACTGGTTGCCTGGTCTGCACTTCTGTCGCGGCTGTCTGGACGAAGAGCTGTGCGCCACACCTTCACATAAGAGCCAGCGAGCTGCTGCTTGCTCTGTGTGTTTGCAGTGCAGTAGGGGCAAGGAAGATGTAGTGAGAAAGATTATTGTGGACTATTGCAGCCTGGGTCCTTTAGCCCGTGACACACTTGATGCTCTTGGGCAAGGAACGTCCCTCCTCCGCCTGTCCTGCAACCCGTTAGATGTTGCGGTTGCACGTCCATTCTGCCCTTGGACTTGGTGCCTGGCTCTGAAGACGGTCTTTTCCACGACCGCATCCTACAGTAGCATTTTCTGTGCAGTATACTATGATGCGTCCTTTAATTGAGAATCATGGACTGGAGAAGTGAGTGTTGCCATCCGTCATTGAAAAGTATTTTGTGGTCACAGGTTACGAGCTGTCTCGTCTAGCAACGAATTTGCATTATATGCAATTTCAGTAGCACTCGACGAAGCGTTAGACCTGCGTCTCCCCGCCGTTGTGTTGTACTCAGACTCCGAGGCAGCGATTGCCATCCTGCAATGAGCTGTGGCCACCCTAAACCTTAGAGACCCTCTGGTGTTCTCGGTCTGTATAAAATTGTGGGCAGCACATTGTCGGTGCTTAGTTACCTTGCAGTGGGTTCGAGGTCATGCAGCCACCCATAGCAATGCGCTGGCAGATGGCCTGCAGTTTCTTGTTCTGCTTCAGTCTCCCTGCTCCAAGAAGCCCCTGTTCGTAGAGTCGTCTGATGAGTGGCATAAGGCAACTGTGGGCCGCTACCTCTATCAGACCCACCCGGAGGGGTTGTAAATACCATTTCTGTCTGCGGCTAAGATTCTTTCGCGCCTACGTGCGAGGCACTCTTTGCTGCAGGTGCACCGGTTTCGTCTGGGGTGGGTCGCTTCTCCTCCTTGCCAAACCTGTCTAATCGAGTTTACCCCGAAACATTTTCTGCTTTTGTGTCCTGTCTTCCGGCAACAGTGGTTGGCCATGAGGTCCCATTTGAGTGTCAACCCTACAGTCTCTTACCTTTCTCTTTCAGGGGGCTGCGCATCACTCCACAAGTTGTCAGCGGTAGTATGTTTTGTGCGTGCATCTGGTATAGAAGTTGAAAACGGGCACTTCTCCTTGTTGTCTCCTCCCTTCATGGCACTGTTTCAGGTCTGGTAGTGTGATCTCGGTATACTGTAGTGTTGTTCCGTGATGGTAAGCCGTAGTGTATACCTTTGTTTTGTATGAAGTTAGATATAGGATGCATGGTCCTGGACCAATTTCCTGCATAAATAAAATTCAATTCAATTCCTGAAGTCTGCTCATTAAGCAAAATATATGTATAGATAGTTAAAAGATATTTAAAAAATTGTATTGTTTAACCTTACTAATTGTTATGCCTAGGCCTACTTGTAACTTTTTTACACTAGTGGAAATAGAAAAAAAAGGCTGCGGGGGACTAGTACTAAATGTCCATTGCACAGGAAGATTTGTCTGGATGGCTTTATTAGTTTTTTTGTTGTTTTTCTGAACACTTTTCGTTTTAAAAGGTCATGATTTTTTCTGTATTTCAGTCCTGATAATCCTGGAAAAGTCCTAATTTTTTTTATTACAGTTGTAGTAGACACCGTGGAACAGCAATAGAAAACTCCGTCAGCTTGCTGGTGTCATGTCAGGCATCTTTCACTGCTCCCCAAAGCAGAGGAAGTAGAAGTGTGGGGTAAGAAAACATTCTTCGTCGGTACCGAAAAAGCTTAATTACTTGGCAGCGGCACTCCAATATTCAGAGGGCAATGGCAAATTTAAACAATTTTAGATCTCAGCAGTGGTGTCAACGGCGTTCCCCTTTAAGCATAAACCTGAAGTTAATGTCGAAGAAAATTAGGGATAAAGCAGGTAGGTTTAAAGGCATGACTAAGAGAGTGGCGATGTGAGAGTATATCAGGTGTGAAGTTTTGAGGCTGCCTTGGAATGGGGCTTCAGTTACGGGGATTATGTTTGCGGGGGGGGGGGGGGGATGCTGGTGTTTCCAGGATGAACTGGTTAGTGGGCCCTGGGTATGAATCGCTTTACAGCTGGGGACGTGGTGAGGCGATTGGTTGGTCAGGTTTCGAAGCGAGGGACTCGACAGATAACATTGTATTCGACAGAGAGTGTGTGGTATTCCGTCGGGATCTTTGGTCCGTAAAGTTTATGAAAATGTGACGGTGCCCTATGAAGTGGGTAACACCTATTAGGAGGCAGGCCTTGAGAAGAAATCGTCTGCAGGTAGATATCGAGAGGACGCGAATGAGGTGGTTCGTTACAGGGGGTGATTGCGGTAGTGTTCTCCTGTTTAGAATGAGGGAGAACAATGGCAGTAGGGAACTGGTGTGGAATGGTAGAAGGGACGGTGATGACTCAACCTGCGGGATCTGAGGGGAAGCTGACGACGCTCTAGAGGTTGTCTAGGTGAAGTGTTGGGGATCTGAAAGACCTGAGGGGGGGGGGCGTCGGTGGCAGCAACTAAACAGTAGCTTCCTAAAGCACCGAACCAAACGCACCACTGTTCGTGACCGTTCAGCTCATTTTTTACTACTATAGTTGTGTTGATGTGGTTTGCTTACGTCAACCATCATCAGTGATGAATCTGTTTCCGGTACCTCGCACATGCTCAAAAAGCTCCACCACTGGCAACCACCCGGAACTACCTCCCCGAGATTGTTTGCAATTTGGCATTGCTCACGCCTGGTTACATCCATTAGCCTAGTCTGGTCTAATCAATTAGCCACGTTTGGTCACATTACAGATATGACGTAATGAGTGCTCTGTTGAGTTGATTGCAGTTTCGGATGGTACTAAACGGACGTCGCAACGTTACTATGAATGCGCGACGTCAAGTTTGAAACCAAATTGTCTCTAATAGTGGCGCGTTCTGTTCGCTCTGGTTAAGGAAGGTACTGTAAGTTTCAGTGAGCATGCAGATGAAAAAAACGCGTAATTGGCAATCCCATGACTAAAACGTGTTCTGAAAACTAACGTTACTAATCTGATATTATGTAACAGATTATATGTATTTGTTTAGGGTCGAAAATATGGGGAAATGTGGGATAGCAAAAAAAAAAAAAGAAACCCAAAGTTTTTCAGAAAAAAGAAGGTTCCGGTTGGCATTAACCTCCCACTCCCACGAACGATCTTTTGTCTTTTTATTTATTTATTTATATTTTATAACATAGTTGCAGCGCCCACTAGGGCAAAATGCAATATCAAAATAAAATACACTAATATACAAAAATTGACAACAAATTGATACGGCCCTACATTTATTGATTGATTAGCGTTTACATTTCAAGCATTTCGGACCATTTGAGCATCATCTGTGAAAATTAGTAAAATAACTGTCGATGGTGGTAAGCGCAGTACGTCGCAGAGTCGCAAATGGCGTTAGAAATGGTCAGCGGCGGCGTATTGTCACGGCACGGCGCACACCTCTTCCCGAAGCGAGTGCTAAGCGTCGATTTGCCTTGTTGTTCGGGAGGCCTATGTTATTGTTGTTTGTGGAACTGCTAACTTGAAATTTTCTTAGTATTTTTAAATATAATAATGATGGAAGACCTTGTTGTGCCCCATATGCCTACACATTCCGAGGTAATAAGCCAGCAGGATCGCGTATGCAATGAACAAAGACGGTTTAAATGTGAAGAATGTAGTAAGGCGTTTAAGACCAAGTATCACCTATCACAACACTCGCTTACACACCGAGAGGAAAGATCATATCAATGTGCAGAGTGTGGTAGCTCCTTCAAGACTAAATCTAATTTAGATAATCACTTACTGGTACACAGTAACGGAAAGAAGTTTGAATGTACCATATGCGGTAAGGCGTACTCTCAACGAGGTAGCCTAAAGTCGCACATGTACACGCACAGCGTTGCGAAGCCGTTTAAATGTGAATTTTGCGGTAAGGACTTTGGACTGGAAAGGTGTTTAAACCAACACATGGTTGCTCACAGAGTGGATAAACCGTTTGAGTGCTCGGATTGTGATAAAGCTTTTAAACGGAAAGCCGGTTTAGATCAGCACAGGCTTTTACACATTGCAGAAAAACCTCATGAATGTGGCGACTGCGGGAAAACCTTCAGAACTAAAGAAGGCCTAACGAGGCACTCGAGTCTACACACGGGGGAAAAACCATATTCGTGTGCAGAATGTGGCCATTTATTCAGAGATAAATCTCAATTAAGAAGACACGCCCTTGTACATAGTGGGGTGAAACCGTTTAAGTGTGGAGTGTGTGAATGGGCCTTTACACATAACGGGGATTTAAAAAAACATATGATGCGTTTACACAGTAACGTTCAGCCGTACAAATGTGAAGAGTGTGGCAAGACATTCAGAGGAGAGCTAAGTTTCGCCAGACATGAACTGAAACACAAAGGAGTGAAGCCATTTAACTGCGTGCAGTGTGGCAAGTCGTTCAGGTGCGAGTTCAACCTAAGGCGTCACATGAATGTACACTTGAACACATTTGAATGTCTAGGTTGTGGTAAAGATTTTTCACAGCAAGCTTATTTAAATCGGCATGTTAAAAGTTTGGTCTGCGATGGTAGTAAGAATTCTACAGATACGTAAAGTTGTCTCGTGTCAGAAACTTTTTTGCCGGCACATTCTTTAAATAAATAAAATAGTTTGTTGCAAACGCAACCGGAATGGCAAGGACCTGGTGGTCGCTAACTGCCATCCGACGTTAAAATCAAAAATTAAAAGAAAATTTTAATTACAAAGTTTAAAAGTTTAAAACGAAGACAATGGATCAGGTCCTAATGGATCGGCTGTAGAGGAAGAGTTGATGGAAGGAGGTTGGGGTTACGAATGCCTTACCACCAAGGTTAGACCTACCAGGGACACAATGGTCCCTGATGGCATCGCCAAACGTGAGGGGCAATGCCAGGTATCATTGTCAGTAATTCTTCAACAGCCATAAAATAATGCGCCGTAAAGCATGCCCAAAGCCATTTGTCAAAACTAATTTAAAAATAAAAAATGGAGTAAAATTGTTTTTTTCATTAGCATGGAAAGCAAATGTAGTGGATTTAAATTGTCTTATTTTTTCTCAGTGGGTCGTGTATATTCTGGTCTTTTCAGAAAATGCTTAAGGTCTACCTCATTTAAGTGGTGCCGGAAAGTGTTAATATTTTTTGCGGTTACCACTTTTGAAGGGAGCGAGTTCCATGGGTTTACTACCCTCACCGCAAATGATGACCTACGCATCTCTAATCGTGCTGCCGGTTTGTTTAATTTAAATAAGTGCCCACGTGCATGTCTCGTCTTGGACAATTCGAAGAGAGGGATATCAGTGTTAAGGAAACCTTTTTAAAATCTTGAAAGTTAGGGTTAGATCTGCCTTCAAGCGTCGTAATTCCAAGGAATCTAAGTTCAATAGCTGGAGGCGGCTTTCATAAGTTAAATTTTTCATTCCGGTTAAAGACTTTGTAAGCCAACGCTGAACCGACTCCACGTGGTCGATGTCCTGTAAAAGGTTTGGGGACCACACTGGCTAGCGTACTCCAGTAGGGGGCGCACATAGACTTTGTATGCCCAGAGTAGGATTTTGGCATCTTCAGATGAAAACACGTTTCATAATGTGTAGCCGGTTCAAAGAATTTTTTACTGCGTAATTGCAATGTACGGTTTGTTTAAGAGAGGACGTAAACCAAACTCCCAAACATTTCATCATGGTTACATCTGGTAGTGCAGTATTTTCGACATTCTTCCCTGACACTCTCAAACATCGGAACGTGCTGCCAACAGCGAGCGTGATGTGTGACAGCACGACTTCCTTTGAGCTATCTTTGAGACGTGGGTTTAGACCTCCTGTCTGCAGTTACTATGTTTAGGCTATTAACTTGTCTTCTGTATTCTCGTCTTTCTTTTAAATTTTTTCTTTTTTGGTGTGTTATAGACTTTTGCTTCATACCCTACTTCAGTGAACAAAAAAACTTTTACGTACACTTAATTCTTAGTAGCTGGTCATTTTGCTTGTATATCATGAAGCTGTCTCCAAATAGAGGTGGGCGCGGGTCCATGCTTTTCGGGTTGGTTCCCAAAAAAACAAGTACTGCGGTGTGCATGCAGCTGCGGTTATAAGAAGTTAAATTACGGGTGGTTTCGGGTAAACCTCAACTAAAATAAATAACCACTGATGATCGCGTGTCTTACAAAATGCCAAACTATCGCGGCTGTTTGCTTTTTTTCCATTGAGTTAAAGGGACACCCGGCCTGCCTTATAACATTTCGCGTGCCAAATTACAGCTACGCGTAGATCAATTACAGCGCAAATGTCGGCTGGAGTGGTAGCTGCGTTTCTCGCATAGCTGCTGTCTCGGTTGACGTTGGGAATAGCACACGAGACGGAATCAAGTCAACGATTGTGTCGTCACAAATCGGAATGATTCTCGTATTTTAAAATCACAATTTATAATTTTGTAGGCTAGTGTCTTATAATTTTGCTTCGGCGATCTATTGGAATAATTAATTTTTATTTTTACCGCATTAGTCTATTAGATTTTAGATCTTATGGTAATTATTAGAAAATTAGTAGATGTACACACAGAGATGAAACGTCATGATTATTGTAGGCGTGCAATGCATCATATAGTTACGGGTCGTTGTTAAATATAGTTAACAATATTCAACAGAAAATCTCTTAGACGCTACGTTTTAAAACGTTTTTTTTTAGCCGGGGGAAGACTAACGATAAGTAAATAAACCTTTGGGGCCGTACTTGATGTGGTGGATCGAGAAAAATGGCGCTGGGGGGTATATCCCTTTAATAAATTATTATTGTTTTTTCCCCCTTGATTAACCTTCACCACTAGGTGGCGCAAGGCCAATTGAGGTAGAGACTGCAGAACTCGAAAGTCGCCGTCAATAGCAAGGGACAAACGCTGTCAAGATTTTTTAAACTTATTTTTAAATAACTAAAAAAAATACATTGAAGAACAAAAAATAAAAATGAACTATAGAACGGCGTCTGTTGAATTATAACAATGTGTTCGTGTGGCTTTCTTTTATTTCTAATATTTTATTTTCATAATCAATGCCTTTATTAGACCTTTATTTAGCGATTAACCGCGGGTAAACTGCGTTCAGGTCGTGTTCGGTTGTATTATACGACGCAGTTGCGGTTTCGCGGTGCTTCGGTTGTCAGTACGGACGTGGCGGTGCCCTGCGGGTTGGTTCCAGTTTCTGTAAATGCAGGCAATTTCGGTTCCCAAAAATCGGTTCCGTACACACCTCTATCTTCAAACAATCATAACAATGTTCATGCTTTGACAAACGGTTGGCGAATTTTCTGCTGAACAAATTTTAATACCGTAAATTGCCCATGGTCTGCTTTGGTACCGGAGGGGGCGACACCACTTTTGTAGTTTAGTCTAGTTGGCCTCACCACTTTTTCCACTATAAATCACTCTATAGTAAGTTCTTATTGCTTTCTGGCTTATTTTTATTATTTTGCCGTGTGAATGTGAATGGTTAGTTTACGTTTCAGGGACTTCACATTTTTTTTAGTTATTTGGCCTGCGAGCCGGCGACATGCTTATGAAGTGAACTGGTTGCGTGTCTTGACATCACCCAGAGAGGTGTTCGTTATTCTAGAAGCTGCGTGACATGACTTTCTGAACACCGTCATCAGGAGCCTATAGAAAACAACTAGGAGCATGTCTCGGCGGTAACTTCCACTACAGTGTTAAGTCAGGAGCGGCTACAGTGGTGTACAAATTTGTTACCAGAGGTCCCCAACTGCACGAGATGATGAGAGGTGTGCGTCACGTTCTCAAGGCTAATTTGCGGTTCTTTGTTTTTAAACAATAAGTGTTTAACATGGAAACAATACCAAAGTAATAATAAAAAAAAACTAAACAGACAAACAATCAGTTGTTCGTAAGTTGCTCTAACCAACAATAGAGCGTTGCTTTCGTAGCACACGTCTGCATCGCGTGCTCAGTTTCAGTTTCGATTTTACACAACTTGGCACAGGCGCAGTATTGTTGCTCCTTCTGGCGTTAGAACTTCGTACTAAATTAAGCACTCCTAACATCGACCAGCCACACACGCTCCTAGTTGTTTTCTATAGGCTCCTGCCGTCATGTATTTATTAGAAAAGGTGAATGGAAGCATTTACGAGGGCGACGACTTCGTAGTACTAGTGATGAAGATTAAGGAAATTATGAAAAGTTTATTATAACTAGTTTTACTTTAGATAGCCAAGACCGTGATGACCAGACCAGCCATAGTCACAAAACCAGATCTTGAGCAGAACCAAAACTTCAGCCAAGTAACATGTTTTCAAAGACAATAATGCAGGGGATTTGATTTGTGGGCAGTAACTTCTATTGTTGCAGAGAGCCTTAAACAATACTTATTATATTGTTAAACAACAAGTACATGACTACTGCGGCCTTGCAGTGCTGGAAACAGCGGTTCTCGTCAGATCCCCGAAGTTAAGCAGCATTGGGCTGGATTGATACTTGGGTGGGTGACCGCACGGGAATCTGGCTGTTGCAGACATAGGGCCTTAGGGCTTCGGGCAGATGACCAGGAGTGGTTAACGCTCGTTAAACCCTTTAACCCTTTTTCATGTCTACAAATACTAATTGTGAATCGATGTTCGTTAAAGCAATTTTTGCTTGTGAAAGTCCAAGTATGATACGAGTAGTAAAAGAGTTCGGGATCACATTCCCCCGAGGTAATACTTGGGGGTTTTAAAGAGCAGTCTGTGTATTAAGGGGCGAGACACAGAAGCACAGAATCTTTTCTTTCGTTCTTGTAGTGTGGTATTAAGTGTCGTGGGGAAAAGGCACGCACAGAGTCGCTCACTGGAAGAAAGCGATATGGGGTTTCGGTATAATTGCCCCACCCCTAGGGCATGTGAGAGGGCAATTGTTTTATCATGGCGTTTACCCGTGCCCACTTATCGAGGGGGAACTTATTAGCCCATCTCTTTGGGGGCACTAGTGGCATTGATTTCGGTGTAGGTCCATCGTAAGTGGCACCACAAAAGGGTCGTGGCACGAACTGGAAGAAACAAGATATAGTGTTACAGAAGATATGGCGTCGCACCATTCTTGCCTTCTTAAATAATGCTGATGTGGAGGGAAGGCACTTGGTAGCCCTACCCCCCGTGACGTGCGTAACGACAGTACCCCCCGTAAAGTGGGGCGAGACGCAAGTTACTACAAGTTGGGTAAAATTGTCTGGTTCAAGAGCACATTCTGCTGGCTGTGGTGGAGTACAGACGGGAGATTGTATTGTCACATTTTCTACGGGTCATTGTGGGCATATATCGTCGAGTTGTCTTGAGAAGGGGTGGCGTTTTTCTCGAGGGGCGAGGGGAGCCAAAGTGGGGCTCCCCGGCTGATTACGAAAACGGGGTAACGAGTTACCAGGCGATTGGGACGGCGTACTTTGATTTAATAGGCTATCGGATTCTCTGCCCGTGACGACACAGACGGAGTTATTAAAGTGCGGCTCTGTAGTGTACGATCATCTCTCGAGTGAGGCTGTAATAAATAGTTCTTGGTATAGCTTGGGATTTACATATATTGTGTGTGTAAACATCACCCTTTGTTAACTTGAGGAGGGTGTTATGGTTTCACCTTCCTTCACACGTAAGTAGTGGCACAGTTGGGGATGTGGGACAAATTGAAGGCGGTACAAAGAATTGTAGAACGTACGTTGCACACTGTAGGTTCATACAAAGGGTGTGGTCCGGTATACTTCGAGTAACCTAGTTTACTGCTACCATTGTGATAGAAGGTGGGGGCAGAGCGTGCAAGGGCGATCCCGGTACCGTAGGGCCATGATTGACAACGCAGCACGTCGTTTCGACTCCCGCGGTCCTCCTATCCTAACGTAAGAGCCGCTTGGGGTTATGGAAAAGGTACAAGAGGCGTGGATCGCTTAAAGCTTCTTAGACCACACTATACAGAAAGGAGGAACGAAGGAAAACAAAAATAGTTAAGGGTAAACACATTATTCGCCAGCGAAATTGGGGAACACACAGTTTATTGGCCTGACGTGGCACACTTATAGTCTAGAAGTATTGTTAGGCTGGATGGTCGGTCTGGTTGACGTTTCCGTATGGAAAGTAATAGGGATAATGGCAATAAGCCTACTTACAGTTTTAGTCCGTTGGGAAAGGGTCCACTGGTAGGGGATTCAAGGAAGTCTCTTTCCTTCCCATCCATGGGTTCCTTACCAGGAGGAGCTTGGGCCAACATGGATCACACTTATGGAAAGTTCCACGCCCGTGGCAAGGGCAAACATAGTCACAAACCCAGACCTTGAGCAGAACCAAAACTTCAGCCAAGTAACATGTTTTCAAAGACAATAATGAACATTTGAGGATTTGGGGAACATCGGAAGAATACTCCCGTCCGATTTTTTTTTTAATGGACTAAGAATTACCTGGTGAATAATGATTTCCTCTTCCATTTTTGGGGCAAATGCACCGTTTGGCTGTGATTTAGGTCCAAAGTTAGCACTACGGGAGGTAGGCTGTGACGCCATCTTGTTGCCGGCAGGTAGGCTCGAGGCAGACGGCGCCGCGCAAAAATGCATCAACTGGGCCAAAGTCCGTCAAGTGAAACGCCAAACAGAAGCCGGTACCTATAACCTAACCTAACAACAAAACCAAACTAAACTGACAACAACAACCCACTTATCTGAACTGTTTACGGGAAAAAGATATCCGCTGGGAACATGGAACTCTTGTACGTCCGTCAGTGCTAGAGTGCGGCTTTCATTAAGTTCTGACGGCCAAACTGAGCCTTTGCCCCAAAAATGTTATGGGAAAATGTTGTTCAGCTGATCATTTTACATCATTCTAGCCCAACAAGAAGCTAATCGGAGAGGAGTCCGTATTCTTCCGGTAAGCCCAACTACATAACTACAAATGCTAATTACAAATACTAATTGGGAATCGTTAACGCAATTTTTGCTTGTGAAAGTCCAAGTATGATGCGAATAGTAAAAGAGTTGGGGGATCACATTTCCCAAACACTACGCTTGCGCAACGTCAAGTTTGGAACCAAACTGTCTCTAACAGTAGTATGTTCTGTTCGCTCTGTTCGGTGGTTAATGAAGGTACTGTAAGTTTCAGTGAGCATGCAGATAAAAAAACGCGTAATTAGCCAATCCCATGAACGAAACGTGTTAGGAAAACGAACGTTACAAATCTGTTATTATGTAACAGATTATATTATATGTTGTTATATGTATTTGTTTAGGGTCGAAATATGGGGAAATGTGAGACAGCAAAAAAAAAAAAGAAACCCAAAGTTTTTTTCAGAAAAAAAGAATGTTCCGGTTGGCATTAACCTCACACCCCCACCGACGATCTTTTGTCTTTAATACGGCCTTACATTTATTGATTGATTAGCATTTACATTTCAAATTTTTCGGACATTTTGAGCATCGTCTGTGAAAATTAGTAAAATAACTATCGATGGCGGCAGGCACGGTACGTCGCGGAGGCGTAAATGGCGTTAGAAATGGTCAGCGGCGGCGGCGTATTGTCACGGCACGACGCACACCTCTTCCCGAAGCGAGTGCTAAGCTGGTGTCGATTTGCTTTGTTGTTCGCGAGGCCTTTGTTATTGTTGTTTGTGGAACTGCTAACTTGAAATTTTCTTAGTATTTTAAAGTGTATCATGGAAGATCTTGTTGTGCCCCATATGCCTACACATTCCGAGGTAATAAGCCAGCAGGATCGCGTAAGCAAAAAAGAAAGACGGTTTAAATGTGAAGAATGTAGTAAGGCGTTTAAGACCAAGTATGACCTATCGCAACACTCGCTTACACACCGAGAGGAAAGATCATATCAATGTGTAGAGTGTGGTAGCTCCTTCAAGACTAAATCTAATTTAGATAATCACTTACTGGTTCACAGTGAGGGGAAGACATTTGAATGTACCATATGCGGTAAGGCGTACTCTAAACGTGTAAGCCTAAAATCGCACATGTACACGCACAGCGTAGCGAAGCCGTTTAAATGTGAATTTTGCGGTAAGGACTTTGGACTGGAAAGGTTTTTAAACCAACACATGGTTGCTCACAGGGTGGATAAACCGTTTGAGTGTTCGGATTGTGACAAAGCTTTTAAACGGAAAAGCGAATTAGCTCAGCACAGGCTTTTACACATTGGAGAAAAACCTCATGAATGTGGCGACTGCGGGAAAACCTTCAGAACTATAAATGACCTAACGAGGCACTCGAGTGTGCACACGGGGGAAAAACCATATTCGTGTGCAGAATGTGGCCATTTATTCAGAGATAAATCGCATTTAAAAAGACACGCCCTTGTACACAGTGGGGTGAAACCGTTTAAGTGTGGAGTGTGTGAATGGGCCTTTACACACAACGGGGATTTAAAAAAACATATTATGCGTTTTCACAGTAACGTTCAGCCGTACAAATGTGAAGAGTGTGGCAAGACATTTAGAGGGGAGCTAAGTTTCGCCAGACATGAACTGAAACACAAAGGAGTGAAGCCATTTAACTGCGTGCAGTGTGGCAAGTCGTTCAGGTGCGAGTTCAACCTAAGGCGTCACATGAATGTACACTCGAAGACATTTGAATGTCTAGGTTGTGGTAAAGGTTTTTCACAGCAAGCTTATTTAAATCGGCATGTTAATAGTTTGGTCTGCGATGGTAGTAAGAATTCTACAGATACGTAACGTGGTCTCATTTCAGAAACTTTTTTGCCCGCACATTCTTCCCTGACACTCTCAAACATTGGAACGTGCTGCCAACAGCGAGCGTGATGTGTGACCTTGGATAAATAACTGACACTTCGTTACGGGATAACTCACTCGCTATACTTACCGCACAAACACCGCGACACAACATGTGGCCAGAATTTTAAAGTTTCTCAAATGTGCCACGAGAGTGCCAACGCCGTCAACAGCGGAAGTGAATGAGACTAAAGCTTTAGCGTTATTACTGCGGCGTCGTTATATGCAGTTTCGGTTTCAACTATGGAAAGCGAGCTACGAAGCAACGAAACTCAACTAGCGGCTAACTTCATTACAATTTCAGTTTTAGAAGTCGCGTTAATTTTAGCGGGACACGCGTGAATAAAAATGCAATTCTAATGATAAAGAAGATAATTTAGACAAACTGTTTCGTGTTGTACTGCTGTGGCCGTGAAGCGACACGTCGCCACCATCTTGGATTTGTGCGGAAGTAGTTGGAGACAACAGTTTGTGGCCAGATGGCGCACCACGTTTTGATTGCGAGTACTCTGGACACTACCGTGGCTAGATTTCGGAGCGAGTGAATAGGGCTTGGTGTGACAGCATGACTTCGTTTGAGCTATCCTTGAGGCGTGTCTTTAGTCCTCCTGTCTGCAGTCACTATGTTTAGGCTATTAACTATTCTTCTGTATTCTCGTCTTTCTTTTAAATTTTCTGTTTTTTGGTGTGTTATGGGTTTTTGCTTCATACCCAACTTCGGTGAGCACAAAAACTTTTATGTATACATAATTCTCAGTAGCTGGTCATTTTGCGTGTATACCATGAAGCTGTCACCAAATAGAGGTGGGCGCGGGTTGGGTAAACCGCGGGTCCACGCGGTTCGGGTTGGTTCCGGGTCGGGTCGGTTCCCCCAAAAAATAATTACTGCGGTTTGCGTGCAGCTGCGGTTATAAGAAATTAAATTACGAGGTGGTTTCGGGTAAACCTCAACTAAAATAAATAACCGCTGATGATCGCGTGTCTTACAAAATGCGAAACTATCGTGGCTATTTGCTTTTTTTCCCCCTTGCTTCGCCTTCACCACTAGGTGGCACAAGGCCAATTGAGGTAGCGACTGCAAAACTCAAAAGTTGCCGTCAATAGCAAGGGACACACGCTGTCCAGATTTTTTAAACTTATTTTTAACTAACTAAAAAAAAATACATTGAAGAACAAAAAATAAAAATGAACTAAAGAACGTCGTTTGTTGAATTATAACAATGTGTGCGTGTGGCTTTCTTTTATTTTTAATATTTTATTTTCATAATCAATGCCTTTATTAGATCTTTATTTAGCGGTTAACCACCGGTAAACCGCATTCAGGTCGGGTCAGGTTGTATTATAGCACACAGTTGTGGTTTCACGGCGGTTCGGTTGTCAGTACGGACGTTGCGGTGCCCTGTGGTTCGATTCCAGTTTCTGTAAATGCAGGCAATTTCGGTTCCAAAAAATCGGATCCACACCCACCTCTATCTCCAAACAATCATAACAACGTTCATGCTTTGACAAACGGTTGGTGAATTTTTACCTGAACAAATTTTAATACCGTAAATTGCCCATTGGCTGCTTTGGTACCGGAGGGGGCGACACCACTTTTGTAGTTTAGTCTAGTTGGCCCCACCACTTTTTCCACTATAAATCACTGTATAGTAAGTTTTTATTGCTGTCTGGCTTATTTTTATTATTTTGCCGTATGAATGTGAACTGTTAGTTTACGTTTCAGGGACTTCACATAGTTTACGCTTGAGGGACTTCACATTTTTTTTAGTTATTTGGCCTGCGAGCCGGTGACATGCTTATGAAGTGAACTGGTTGCGTGTCGTCTTGACGTCGGCTCGTAGCGCGCACCCAGAGAGGTGTTTGTTATTCTAGACGCTGCGTGACATAACTTTCTGAACACCGTCATGTATTTATTGGAAAAGGTAAATGGAAGCATTAAATCTCCTAGGCTTGAGTGTTCGTGTGCGCACTGCCCGTGCCCGCAGGGAAAGGTGGTGGTAGCGGAGGTTCCCCCTCCTCAAGAAAAGTAAGAGTGCCTGAGGGGGTAACGAAATGCAGACTAGAAACTTTGATCAGCGTTTGCATTCTTCGCTCTAAAAAAAGTTACATGACTTCGAAATGGCAACTACTTTCCATAAAAGTTGTCTATACGGTAGCACCAAAAAAATTGTTCCTAATCCCTTAACAGTAGCCTGCAGTAACTTTCTCTACGTTCTACAACAATTGGTGGCAGATTCCCTCGAGCAGCAATTTCAACAGTGAAGAGAAGGATCCCTGCGCATTCAATACTCCTCCAGACAAAACGTAGAACCAATAAAATGGGGCGTGCAGTCATCACAATTAGTTTAGGGAAGGAAAAATACTTTCCAGAGCATGACCCCACCGAAATTCACTTTTACCAAAATAAACCCCAACCTTTTTGAGGAAAATCTCCGTGGCCAGTATGACTGAATTCCCCTGAACATCTCACAGCCTCAAGTCTATTGGCCCTGGCCTACCTCCAGCCAAGGTCAACAATTATAAGATTCGTTTGATCTGTTCCGCCATTGGCTCCCCAAACATGGCATTGATGTGATTTCTGCAAATTTGATTTTTTGGTTTTGTTTGTGTGAGGTTCTTTTTTGATAAATTTCATTGCATATCCATTCTCTTTGAGGCAAATTTGTAGTTGGCTGAGATGCAAATTTTGTCGTTTTCAGCCCATTATATATTCAACCTATAAATTTGTATGGGTTGAATGTATAATTGGCTGAAAACAACAATGGAAAACGCTCAAACGGTCACATGACAGACCAGAAAAACAATAATCCTTACAGTGAATAGTCTGCTGTCATGAGAAACCTGAACATAGACCGCATTGGGACCACGCAAGGTGCATTGTTTCAGAGCAAAATATTTGCGTAGCTGCCGACTCGCCTTTTCACTCCTCCACTGGCACGATACAGGACCCGACCTCTTTTCTGGCCTGTTTCAGTATTCCCTCGCTATATTTTTCTTCTACTTGTCTTATTCAACATGAAGCCTTGTAATGTTAATATTCTCCCTTGCTTCACTAGGAATAGTTTACTGGAGCGAAGCGAGGCTGAAGGCCAAGCATAACTCTGTTATGAAGCCACTCCAATGCAACCATTGTATTCGCATCCGAAACAGCCACTGCATCAATTAATACCAGATTGTGTACATTGATAGCATTATACCCAGAGGTGGTTTTAACAAAGAAAACTTGAAGTCAGGCATGTTGTTGAAGAATAATCGAGGTGACAATATGCGTAGCTGCTCGCCTATTTGCTCACCAGTAGTTTCCGATCCGAAGTGCGAAAATCTTCTGCATCGTTAGTAAATATCAAGATGGATGTAATGTGTGCGCAAATTTCTGCCAGCATTAATTCTAAACTGGACTCCAAATTTGATGCTTTCCGCAAAAATTCTTCGGGTGCTTTGTCAGCTTTAAAACCAAAGTCGGAAAACCGCTCGTTGCAACCAGCGTCAACGCCATCCAGCGATGCGCTACGAAAGCAGATTGACAAAGAACCAAGATGCTATGACTTAACCGGAAAGATGAGCCACAACGCTATCTCCGATGCAACACTGGTTGTTTGCAACCGCTTTGCTTTATTTTGTCAACAGTGAAACTGATACCGCCCTAGTTTATACTGCTTTCATCAAATTTAATGCTCATTTTAAAAACTCCATAACGAGTTAGATTAGTTTGAGAGTTAAATTCACAGTTTTTGTGGTCTTCCATCATACTACGTACAATATCAAGTATTCTAGGGTTCTGGTAATGGATTTCTGAGATTGTACGTAGTATAATGAATGGACGACGGCCAACATATAATGCATAAAAACTGCATGTAAAAGTTGAAATTTTGACAAAAATGTTTACCTTGATTTTAAAAACACCCACCAGTTTCGAAATAATGCTGGGAAAAATTACCCCAAAATTACCCAAAAATATGGTGGCAGTAACAAATTTTTACCACCGTACGAGAGTCATCGGTGGGCGATTTTGTGCTCACAATCATTTTGGTTTCGAGTTAATTTTTGAGTTTGTTGTGCTCAGAATAATAAGACATGAATAATTTTTTCTTGCTACTTTTCTTTATTTATTATTAAAAATCTCTCAATCAATACAGTATTAAAAAAAAAACAGTGCTGACAGAAGCTATATTAGCCTCACACAGTGAGATTATGCTAAACAGCGGTCAAACATTGCAAATCGGGCACGAGTCATTAAAGTATGTTTAAAAAACAACATTACTTCCTACATGTTAAAAATCAACAGAACAAACATTGTACATAAACAGGAATTACAAACACATTGCAAACAGCCATGCGGTAATGCAACACGTAATGAAATGAGGAATTTTGACAACACATATTTGTGTGTTACAATCCTTGCTTGCCTTGAACACCCGTAAACACAAAATAACATCACTGACGTGTGTTGTGTACTGTACTGCATTTTTGTTGTTTAACTAAAGAAATTGATACAGATTGGAAAAACGTCAACACTGAAACCTTAATACAAGGTGGTCCACAAAAAACTGACGACCCGACATTGTCCAAGTCCAAATTTTCTAGTTAGCACCCCTCAGAAACAGGAGAGGACAGAAATCTTCCCGTTTCATTAGAATTGATTTCTGTGCTCTCCTGGTTCTGAGGGGTGCTAACTAGAAAAGTTGGAATTGGAAAATGTTGGGTCAGCAGTTTTTTGTGAATCACCCTGTAACGAGTAGGCTACTTACACAGGAACTGTAGACAGTTCCTTTAAAGAATTATGAGTCCTCTCACTCAAAAAATGTGTAAGGACTCTTTTCTTAAAGTATTTCTGATTAATAACTGGCCTTCTGAGAATGCAATACAGAAAAATGAAGAGGCAAAACGGAAGAGAGTTCGAGTACTAGCCGGGGCAGTTGTCTTCATATTTTCCTTCTCATATCAAGTGAGAGTCGGACTGGGTAGCAAAGGGCGCCTGTGCCATTTAGAGAAATGATCGGGGAGAGGCAACACGCGTTTTACCAGTAATTCAAGTCTGACGGGTCTGGAGAGCGCTCAAAGCTCCCCAAACATTGTCCAGGGAAGAGCCCAGGAGCCTTTGCTTATTTTGATATTCTACTGGCTCCAACCCTTCGCAATGTCGGTCGCCACTCACTATTTGCGAGTGGAAATCAATAGTTGGCGACTTGGAATTTAGCCTTACTCGCCAAATCGGCGACTAGCTACAGAGCATGCCACTAAAAAAGGGATATCTCTGGAACCGTATAAGTTGGAGACGAACGGCTTGCGGCATTATGCTCAGATTTATAAGGGCTATATAACTGGGTTTTCTGTATTAATACTGGAGTTTAAGAAAATTGCACAATTTTGTAGATGCATAAATTAGACAAATCTTTCATCATACAAGACGTATTGGTATGTGGCGAGTAAAAATTGTGAAATGGCGAGTGCATTGTAAGGTCTACTGGCCAAGTGGCGACTGCTACTGGATTGACATTCGGCAGGGTTGACTGGCTCTTAATTACCTTATTACTGTGTATTTAAAGGAATGACATTTTTATGAACTTTTTTCTTGGATGTCATGGGTCTTTTTTTTTTTGTATGGTGGGGGAGGAGTTGTTTAACAAAAGTGTTGAAAATGCAACTAAGGGGAAGGAGAAAGAGAAGGAGATTTGTGACTGAAGGCAGGCTCAACAGCGGAAAAGATTTTCTTTTTCTTTCGGGGAGGGGTAAAACAGAAGGCTGCCCATTGGGCGCCAAAAGTGTGGTTACGAAAGGGCGCCTGTGCCAGTGGCACGATGGCCAGTCCGAGCCTGTATCAAGTAAGTGTTGGACAGGGAGACAATTTTAAAGGAAAAAAACGCAATGAAGTAGCTACCAACGTGCACGGCTAAAGATTGCAAGTGGCAGTAGTAATGACGAGCAAAAAAATGGATTGAGGAATGCTTGAAATGGATGTAAATTACTCGATAGAGTTGATATCCAACAGACGAGTTTTTGTGTTTGACAAATTTTTTCGCCAGAGACAGTCGGGTATGCCATAATTTTAAAACATTCGATGAAATGTCAAGGCGTTTTCTGTGTGGCCCGAGTTCTAGCCAATTTTTAGTTTTGTTGCCCCTCCTAAACAAATTCGGAGTGAGCTGCAGTACTGACTAACTGTACCAAAACAATTTCCTTGTATAAAAAAAAAAAAAAAAAAAAAAAAAGAGTTCATTAAATATTGAACGTGATAATATTTACGTCACTCTTTAATTTTGTGTCTTAAGAATTTTGAAAAAAAAACATCACCAAGGATTGTAACGTATACAAGTTTTTGCAGCCGGAAATGTATTGACACATAGGAAAATTATCCGACAATCTTTATTTGTGATTAAAGATCACTCAGTTAACAGCATTACGATTTTGATTGAACACTTATCACAATTTTTTTTTTTGTTGCAAGTTGACTTTACATCTTTTGTACGTAAAGCCGTCGTTGCCCGAAAAAAATGCGAAGTTTCAACAGAATAACGTAATGCAAGCATTAAATTGAACGTAAGGGCGGGGGTGTATACATGCACATCGTTCAATTTAGGCCGGAGGGGTCACAGAGCAATATTTTTTAGCTAATTTGTGTTTTATAGTATAAAACATTTTGCATTAAATACTACTAAAAATATATTTCTCTTTGAGTAAAAAAAAATTGCACCAACATTGGAATGCACGATACTGCGATCAGATCCACTTATTTTTAAAATTAAGTAGACCAATGCTGCAATTTTACTAATTCTACAGTTTAAATTTGTCTACTTTATCACTTTTTTGTCATTTCACCTCAGTTCTAATGGTCGACGGATTTCACAAAAATGTACAGCTCGAAAGCTCGTATCGTTCCCCTAAGCGCAAAACCTCAGAAGTAACCATTTTCAAATTACGCAGACAGAAGCAGCCAAGATAAAAAAAAAAATTTAATCTTACAAGGTCTTTCAATACTAAAATCAGTTGTAAACAGCATGATACAAATTTATAACTAAAAAAAGACTTGTATTAACAACTCTTTCACATATAGATTTAAATGTTTTGGGCTCTCAATGATATAGAGCAGTGACACGACGTAGTATTATTGTATATAACTCTGTGCTGGAGCCTTTAAGGGTTAGCTGCAAGGGGCACTGCAGAGAGACACAGAAGGGCGTCATACTGAAGCCGATGCTGTGAAGAGTGATTTCTTAGACCTAAAACGCGCAATTTTTGTTGTTGGATAAAACAACGTTATTTTAAGCCTAAGAAATCCGCTCTTCAGTTATTTTTCCCTCCATATTTATGTAGTGCACCTTGTAGTTATGCCCTCCAAAACCCATACTGGTGCCAACATGGCGGCAAATATCACTGCTCTATAGTTGCATGCATGCTCTCAATGACTAAAATTTAGTTATTTCAGTTACTCGGGCAATAATCACAAGGAAAAATAGCCGTTACGAGGTATTGCAACTTTCTTTGGGCAATGATTTGCGAGATTTTGTCACATGACCATTTAGGAGCCCACTGATTGGCTGACATGTGGTTTTGCAGTTACGCAAGAACACCAAGCTGTCACTTTTCATTCGTTGGATTGGTTTAGGAGTTGTTGACTTGTTTTAGAGTTTACACGAGGAATCACTAGTATAAACTTGATAGTTCAACCAATAGCATCCAGACGTCACTAAGTGTTCCAATTGTGATTTTCTGGTCACTTCACACTCTAGGGGAATTGCTTAGTAAATAGGTAAATTATAGGCCTAATCACTCAAATATTCACTGAAATATAGGCCTTATCACTCAACAATAGGCTTAATTGCACAAATATAGGCTTAATCATTCAAATATTGGCCTGGTCATTCAAATATGGGACTAATCAGGCAGTTATAGGCCTAATCACATAAATACAGGCGTAATTATTCAAATATAGGCGTAATCACACAATTATAGGTCTAATATAGGCTTAATCATTCAAATATAGGCCTAATCACACAATTATAGGCCTAATCACTCAACTATAGGCTTAATTTCACAAATATAGGCTTAATCATTCAAATATTTGCCTGATCATTCAAATATAGGCCTAATCACACAATTATAGGTCTAATCACTCAAATATAAGCTTAACTGCATGTGGTGCAATCCAGTAGTGTAAATAAATACAAATGCAAATTTCTGTTGCAGTTTGGAACTAGGGCCAAAAGGCAATCGAAATAGGTTTGCATCTGTGTTTATATTTGCCACTGAATCGAGCCGATTTTGCTCTCCGTCCTGTTTATCCAGTTAATTAAATTCAATCAATTAAACTCAACCGATGCAAAAGAAAGCAAAATATGCAAAACAACCCTAATAGGGTGGACGTGTGTTGTGAAAACTGCGTGGTAAGTGTGCTAGTTTGCATAACCCGCGTCTTTCTCACCTGGCCTAATCAGGTCGAAGGAAAGGGTTTGCTGCCTCACCGCTCCCACATTTGCCTTTTCTGAAAGGTAATGCTGGTGAGGGTTTGTATCTTTTTACATTTAAAATTTATTGTGGTTTCAGCAATTTATGCTGGGTCCTATGCATTAATTCCAAACGAAACCTGATGACGGGGGAAGAAATTTAATTCTGAAACCTTGGGTGTTTCTCGTGTCTGTGCACTTTCCGGCTTTAGGTTACCGTAAATTGTGAATTAAACGCCCATGGGCTTATGCAGTTAATTTGACAAAAATAGAGGGGGGGGGGGCTCTAAATCAAGCATTATCAATTTGCTAACCTTTCTAGACATCTATTACAGAAAATTCGAAGCTTTTGAACGATCTCTGAAAGACCAATATTTACATCCTTTTAATTGCTGTGAAGAAGGAGGAGGCTTAGGTAGGAGATGCCCAGGCCTTGTGCAGGTGCTGGGAGCTAAAGGAAGAGTCCACTATTACTACAGGGAGAGAGAAGGGGCCAGTAAACATAGCAAGCAGTACTATATTCACATCATATAACTTTTAGGTAATTTTTCGTAGAAAAACAACAATTTGAGGGATGTGCTTTAACTCCACTATTCCATGATTTTGACTTTACAGCATTTTAGGGGGTGGGCTTTAGCTTCAACTGGGCTTTTAATACACAATTTACGGTATCTAACCAGCTCAGGTGCCTTTTTAATTTCTGTTTCTGTTTATCCGGTAGTATGGCAACATATTGTGTACTCTGTAGTCGTTCGCATGTAAGCAAAAATTGACTCCAAATATAAACTCAAACCACAATTCACCCTTGTAACAAAAATGGCGTAAATTGCAGTTACAAGATTTTGCGTTTAGGGGAGACGAGATCAGAAACACCACTAAAACATTGATGCCGTTCTGATCAGGCCAGCTGATTACAAAGCAGATAAAATTTTCTGATCCAAGCTGGCGTAAACGTTCTAGAGGCATAGTAAAAAAATTTATTCAGAAGACTGCAGAATAAAAAGAAGACATACCCTCTCACATTTTCGTGTACCACACGCATGTACAGCATTTTGCTGCATTTACATATAGAGTAAATGCAGAAAATTGTCTCGCATGGGGAAAAGTACAGGCAGGGCAAATGGATGCGTTAAACGTTTGCATTTTGCCCAAATTATTCAAATCTGAATCACACAGGAGAGCAAACCTGGAAGCCAGAACCTTTAAATCCTCTAAATTATTGACACAAATAAGGCCACAAAAAAAAAATGTTTGGTTCTTGGGCATTCACCTCCTACAAAAGTGACAACGTTGTCAGCTTTCTATTTTTTAAATTCATTTTTCAAAGTGATGTTACTTCTGTTTAATATTACCTGGAAGTTTGAAGTGATTGAAAATTCTCTGTCGTTGGCTGGCTTCCACACTAAGATAGTTCCCAATCTTCAAAATTTTCGACTGTTCTTCAGGCCCTTCTTCAAAGGTAAAATTTCTTCTGATTACATGCTTCGTTGTCAACACGATCACCATCCGAGTTTGAAATCGCTACTATTTCAAGTTCGGATGCCGGTGATCCTGTTGACAATGAAGCATGTATATACGGTAATCAGAAGAAGGATTTACGTTTGAAGAGCCTGAAGAAGTCTGCAAGGTGCAGTCGAAAACTTGCAAGTTGGGAACTATCTTTAGTGTGGAAGTAAACGAACTATATGGAGAATCTTCACTCTCTCGAAGAAAATATTGATAAGAGTGTTCCACAGTAACGAATGTCATCGTTTCAAACTTTTTCATTTTAGAGACCGGTTATGGTCATGTTGTCAAGTTTGTGCTCGAAACGGGCTTTCGACCGATTTGGGTTTTTATGCCAGATAATTTGAGAACAATTCAAGAACTCGATTTGAACTTAGCAGCATTCGAAAGTGCTTAAAAAACGGTAAAATGGTGTACTGGAATATCAAATTTGCCAAATTATGGAGAAAAAAAAACCCAATACTTTCGAATGAAAAAAGAGGTGATCACACAGACCCGCACGCGCATGAGAACCAAATTTTTATTATTTCTGGCCTAATAATTAAACAATGAATCACATGGTAAAGGATTAACGAAAGGCAGTCAGTGGACCATTAGTTCAACCGTGAGAAAGGTTCCACGCTTTTACACTCGGTTGGTCCGCCCCGGTAGTGCAGTTGGGAGACTGCCAGCCTAGTAAGCGGGGTGTCTTGGGTTCACGTCCCAGTCGGGGTAGTACTTTTCTTTTTTTCTCTCATATTAGTGTGTCGTGTATGTTTTCTTCCAAGACCATTCTTTAATTCTGACTGTCCTTCGATAACACTTTTAGATAGTACTTTTAGATGGGCAAAGATGTTTCAAGCTTCAAGATTCACACACCTGCCTATAAAATTACGACTTGAACTTCACGACGCCAATAAAAAAAAATAAAAATAAAAACGACAATGTGAATAGGGAGCAATGGCAATACATCGCCCTCCCAAAACGACATCTCTCTGTACAGTTTATATTTACATAACGGGTTTTTTTCTTCGTTTCTGTGCGCGTGGATGAAGCACGTTGGGGAGGGAAGAACGGGGGCGTTTACCGACAGGAGCGGCAGGATTTCCGGCAGAAGTGCAACATGAAGTCCGGGTTACTCTGACATTGCCAGAAGATGGCCCATTCCTGACATCGTGGGTGGTCATCGACACAGTCTGAGAGTGACCCTAAAAAAAAAAAAAAGGCCAGATATATTTAGAAGAGAGTTCTGGGCTGGAGGAACCACTACCTATATATAAACATGTTAGGGAGAAAATTGGTAGGTCCGCCAATCACAACTAGAGGCCATTAGTAATTCCACTTGTGATTTTCACATCACTTCGTGCACTACAGATTAAAACTACTTTGTTATTGGCACTAAGTTTACCTTCGTAGGTACTGAAGATTGCTAAATAAATACGGATGCAAACCTATTTACGTTGCCTTTTGGGTTTTATGTAACACTCTTATCGAGCCCAATTGGCTTTCTGTCCCGTTTATAACTAAAGATTGCTTATAGTAAATATTCTTTAAATAGAATCTTAGGGTTTAATGCACGGCGGTGACGTCACGCCAACACATCCCAATGCTAAAGTGTAGCCGTTATATACGGTTAATCTGAAAACCCACACACGTGACCGTGGGTTAATTTTGATAACCCACACTTTTTTTTTGATAATCTAACACTTTTTCCGCGCTCCACACAACCACTGCTCTACCACGTGACATACTTTGCAAAACTACCGTACACAAAACAAATTCAACCAACATAAATAAGCACATTTGCAACCTGCGACATTTATCGTACTAACATGAAAAAAAAAAAAAAACCTCGCGTAGGCTACTATGCTAGGACCCCACCCGTGCAGGAATGGCCCAATCTGCCAACCTTTCACTCCGACAGTACTAAAACTAGGCTACCGACACTTGTAAACACACCTATAAATACACCTAAAAACATACGATACTCAAGCGAACAGCACATTTATAACCTGGCGACAATTTACGCACTAACACGAAAAAAAAAAACCTCGCGTACGATGCTAGCCCCCGCCCCACCCCCACCCACGAATGAATAGTCCAAGCCGAACCCCCCGACAACCTTTCGTACCGACGGTACGAAAACTAGCCTACTGACACCTTCTAAACACTTAAAAACCTACGAGACTCAAGCGAATAGCGCATTTTATACGCTATATCTTATTTAAACTAAGAAAGTAGAAAAAATACGGTTTTACCTTAAACACAAACACTGGGACTGGATATAGGGACGTCCTCGCGTACGTGAGACTTTCGCAGACAGGAAGTTTAAACCGGAAGTTTGAGTTCAGGAATTTACGTCATAATTCACAAATAAAATTTTCAAATAATTTTTTTTTTAATCTCAAATAACTAGACATGTTGGCTCGACGTCACACCTTAGCATTAAAACACATATCCGTGAATTAGACCGGGTTATCCCGAAATAATTGCTCGTCTGCTCGAAACGGAACAGTCCAAAGATCTAGGGGT
>JAHWFP010183409.1:31955-46543 GCA_023313725.1 Lithobius niger | reverse complement strand
GCAGAAAAACCCGTCCTGCCGCGCTGCTCACGCGGAAAAGTTGAGCCTACGTCAACTCCAACGCGCTGCCGATTCGCACTGGATTATGGGTAAGCGACAGGGGAGAAACCAGTTTTCTTTTCTGCGTCCGCATCTATACGCGCGTCAAGAAACGCCTGGACGTATACGAAGGGTAAGGCAGAAGGTCAAATACCATAAAATATTTTTGGTGGTGGCGACGATTATTTTTATTTTTTTGTGGCAGTGGCGTAAATCGGCACGCCGACATTGAAAGAGCATCGGCAGCGTTCCCGTAAAGCGTGCAGATAGATATACAACTCTGAATTTTCCCTTCATTTGTTGAAAATTTTTTTTAACTATTTGTAGTCAGTACAAATCACAGGGATTAAGAATTTTGATTGGCAGTAAAAACAAACGTAACTGACCACTATTTGAATATTTCCTGGCTGATTATTTATTCCATTCCATATTTTGTAACGACGCTTTGCACTGCAGTTGGTAAAAACAATGTGCAGTGTTATTGTCGGCTGGTGGCAGCGGCGGTGTATCGTGGAAGCAACCTGAACAGTGGCAGCGTACGGGGTGGCGGCAGGGCACACCTCTGGGTTACAGAACTCACATTTTTCGCATGTTATATTTTTACCTTCTTGAATCGAACGTGTAATGAAAACGTACTCGTACACCAGCGGTGTATTGGCAAATTGGTAAAACAAATATGGCCGGCGCTATGGTTGACAGACAAGTAAGGGGACAGGAACAACGCCCAAATATAACAAAGATATTAACTCCCAAATGGAATGGATATACGTTGTGTTCATGGATTCCCCCCATTTGCGACATTTCCCTTAATGATGGGCTTCAAGTAAAATCAGGAGTAAGTGTTACAAGTTCAGCGTGGGGTTGGCGGCCCAGCATTACAGAACTAGTTTTGCAAAAAGACAGTATTTAAAAACCCTATACCATGCGCCACGGCTGTCTGCTGTGACGTGCATATCACGTGACGGGGCTAGTCCAATCAGATGGCCAAACAGCCGTTGTTCTCGTTCGTCATTGGCTAACTCATGGTGACGTCACGGCAAACAGCCATTGCGCATGGTTTAATGGTGCCCGCATGTACGTCCTTCTTTTCTTAATCCTTACCGATTTTAATTTCTCGACGATGGGGTTGCGAGGACGTTCGACGGAATCTTCTTCACAGTTTGAAGGTTCAAGATACATTTCCGTTCCATTCAGATCCAAGTTCAAAATAACATGGCCTGTGAGTGATATGGCGTCATACAGCAAGGCAGCTTCGGTCTGAAAAACGCGAAAACGTGTGTACCTTTGCGGAGTTTTAAACGGTCAGGTTTAAATTCATTGAACCGTAAATGGATATATTGTTTAGATGAGTGAGTTAAGGCCCATAAGAACACTTCTGTTTTGACTCTTATAGGGAGCAAACAATTTAGTTCACTGATTACGTTTGAAGAGCAAAAGGCGAAAGGCGAAATTTCTAAAGGTTAAATTTTTTACTTTCAGTTTGAAATTTTCCAGTCGCGAGTTGGCTTTTAGATTCATCAGCATTCCATTCAGAAGAGAAATCAGTCCATCTGGTCAGTCAGATCACACGATATACAAACAAGCGGCTGCAGCGACTAGTCTCGCAGCCAGTCTTCTGCCAGTTCCGCCACTTCCAATGTTGAGGCGCACACCTCCATCACGCACTGCAACAGCGATCTCTATTATATAATCTAAAAGCAGTAACAATCACAATTGTCGGTTAAAAAATGGGTTAGCTTTAAGGCCTGTTTTTCATTTTAGGCCTAATTTTCAGCCTTTAGTCCTAAATCTGGCCTACAGTTTGAATTTTTGCAACATGGTGCACCACCGAGCACATACTTACAGTGTTACCACGTCGTGCGAAACGTATATAGATCAATGGAAGGGAAGTGACGGGAGAGACGCAATGTAGAGACGGAGTCATAATACTAGTGTTATTGATGAAGCCAGCTGCGAGTCGTTGCAACTTGACGTTGCCATGGTAAGGTGATTTTTGGCCTAATTTTCAGTTTTTTAACAGCAGTTTTAATTTCGTTAAATAGCAGATAGGCCTAATGGAGAATTTGGTTCGACGCAGGGAGCTTGGAATATACGTAGCCTTGATAGGGTGGGCCCACTTACTGTTAGGGCGCGTTTACGCAACGAGAACTTCTTGCTCGCCGAACGCTATTTCCTAGGCAACCGTTATTTATTTACGATTAATTTCCCGTTTCTGTTAAATGAATGCGGTAATAGGCAACAAATTAAATGTATTATAAACAACAACACGAATAAAGAACAAAGTGCAACAGTCATTTTAAACATTGGTACAACATTGTTGCCATTTCACGCTATTTCCAAAATTTGCTATTCTCGCTGAAAAAAAACAGCTTCTAGCAGTGATCAAACGACGGCAAAATAAATAGCTACTGGCAGCGAGAATTCAAAATCCAACATGGCGTCCATTTCGGGGTAGTCGAGTCGAAAACAAATCATTGAATACTGGCATTCAGAAATCTGTCCTTCGTCTTGTATGGCGGCGGTTTTAGCTATGTCGACTCGTAATGAAAACCCTGAATAATGCGAGTTCAGAAGCGACTGTGAAAATTTCGTCAGGAGGAATTCTTTATCTTATTGTCACGGAATATAAGACTTAAAGTATTTACTCAAACTACGTCGAATTTAGCTAATCCATATAGCGTTGTTTCCATGGAACCACACCTTTGCCATCGCGATTAAATTCTAGCTGAGAGAATGCAAAGGCGAGACGTTGCGTAAAAGCGACCTAAGCCGGTACAGCTATACACAAGACTAACACAACGGTGGCGCCAACTAGTAGAATATAAATACATTACTAATATTGGCCTTAATGAGCTCACCCAAACAATCTATCCATTCACGAAAAAACAATACCAACAATTTGTTCGTAATGACACAAGTTTAATCAGGATATGGTTTCTGGAGATAGCTGTGATGTGGAAATGAGACTACTCGTCGCTGCTCTTGCTTTTGACCAGTTTCTTTGCTTTCGAAATAATGATTATAACTATTTGTTGTGTTTATGACGTCTGAATAATTTTGAGATTCAGAAAGACCACTGACTGGTAGAAGGAAAAACAGGCAAATCTCTAAAATTTGTCTTTAAAAGTAATGACATCATTCAAGCAGGGAATGGCCGCCTAGGTTTAAGTAATAGTTATACAACCCCTGGCGAACTGTATCGGATTTATCACCCTATGAGCGATATCCCGCACATGACCAATCTGCGAGAACTACCTCAAGATGACTTCGAAGCCGAAGGCCGAGACGCCAACGAGACGTAGTTCGAGCGGATTGGCAGTGCAAGGGATATCGCCCATCGGGTGATAAATCGGGCTCATCGGCTCATGAATTCGATGCAGTTCGCCCCGGGTGGTATAACTAATATATCGCACGGTGTCTAACCTTCGAAATGAAAAACAAAACCGTTGGGTCAAATGAAAAGTTTGCCTTCATTGTGTTCTTTATGCAAACTTTGTGTCGTCACGTTTGCATACTTTTGTATTGATGTAGTCAGGTTTGCGGCCGATACCACTTGAGCGGGGGTGTTTTATGTCTTGAGGGTGGGATTTTTTTTTTTTAAATGGTGTAGGAGAATCGATGTTTTTTTTTAATTCAATGGACTGATGTGTATTATCGTGTTGCATCATGGGAACTTCATCATGTAAAAATTGCGTCGTTTACCTCACAGTCACGTCATGTGACATCACCTCAGTTTACTGTACAAGTGTACATGGCATCCATATCACTACACTTTAGAGTGGTGGTACGAATATTACGCACGGTAAAGTGCGGTGATATGGGATATATCGCTGATCGTTTTCAGCATTGTGAAAGTTAGAGATCGTGCGATTACCCCTGTTAACCAGCAACCTTAACGCATGGCCCTATTATTTAATTTCTGTGTATGACTACTTCATGGACTACTGAAACATGTTGAACTTTGAACTATACATTCCTGTGGCTCCGTCATTGGCATTTATTCAGTTTATCACATTCGGAGATAACTACAGAGATTATAGAAGAGGGCGACGTTCCCCAATTTGCTGGTTAATAGGATTAACCTTGGTAGGCTTTTGCCGGTTCAATCATATCACTACTTTCAAAGACCGACCCTTTTAGGAAAGTTGGTAGCGTCTCTTATACAACAGTTTTGGTTTTTAGTGCATGGTATACCGTTGTATGAACGAGATGGAGAGTGTATGAAGAAAATGGAAGTGGAATGGGTGGGGAGGGAAACACGACTTAAGGAAACTATATGGAAACTATAGACAGGAATTGGGTGATCAAAACCGAACAATCTGTAATGGATGATTCCTCTTTATGTGATTAGAGCGACTCGATCAGTAAGTAATGATAACGAACTGTTCATCATCACTTAACTTCAAACCTTTAGGCCCTTTCCTTGGTCTGAGTGGCCTGAATGCTGAACAAAATCTTTGTATTCTGATTGCGAAGAGTTGACAAGTTGAAAACCAATGATGCTCGTTCTTTCAGCAAATCGCTCTTCAAAATTCAGGGTATGAACATCCTAGAAGAGTTGAAAAAGTAATGACGTTAGTATTCAGTTTTTCCAAGTGTACACGAATGATGCAGTAAGCATGTACGGACTAAGTTTCTACATCTAAAGCAGCGTATACATGTTTCATATTGTGATGTTTCATATTATGTGGTAATATCGTTGAGGTGTATCGTAAGTTGGTAGGCTCGTAAATCCAGTATTGTAGCAAAGATGGGATAGGCATGTACAGGGAAAAGTCACTGTTCAGGTTTGTCAGGTGCGATGCCAGTAGTTGGAAGCTGCATCAAAGGGATGATAACGATATGGCCAAAGCAAGTTTGACATGAATACTCTCACCGTATTGCACTAAGTGTGACAGAGGTCTACAGTTTGGGAAGTTAAGGGTCAGAACTTTAGGTTTGAGTTAGGTTTGAAAGGCAGATCAAGGCCTGATGAAAACTACTCTATTTAGGGTTCACTTAGGTTTGAAAACACTACTTAGACTTAAGAAATCTATCACTAAAAATTTACCCCGATTTTCAGAGCCTGAAAGAAATAAGCTTACTTTGGGGCAAGCAAAAGACACTACCCTAACCAAGAGTTTAGGAAAAACAGGCATAGTAAAAAAAAATTAAGTATCGCAATTTCCCTAACCAAGTAGCACCTATAGCGAAGGTCGAAGGGGAACAGCCAGGTGGCTAGCCCGAAGGCTAACATATTTTTCCATGCTTGCACATTTCTTTTATACGATTTGTTTCCCTTGACAACCACGAAATAACAAGGGTATTATGGATAATGGAAAATTCCAGAAGAATTACGAAAAATTAACAAAACAACAGCGGAGCAGATGGGTAATGGTGCTAAACCTTACAGGTCTTAGGGATGTAAAGTCCCATACCTCCTTAAGACACATCCTTAAGACCTGTAAGGTTTAGCACCATTACCCATCTGCTCTGCTGTTGTTTTATTCATTTTTCTGTTGTTTGACATGTTTTAAACCCTTCAATTGAAAACCGTTCCGATCTGGGAACCGAAACGTCGTGATTTCGTCTTTCACCTGCACTTGGTGCCTACTCCGTATATTTTAATTGCTAAAGAGGCTTTTCAGCGTTCTGTTTTTTTCTTATGGTTCGCTACTCTATTGCATTACAAATGTTTAGAACAAAAACGTTGATATGCTAGAAAACAGACACACGCTTTTTTTTTTTGTTTAAATTAATTTCTTTGAGCCTTAAGTCAGCTGAAGCAACTTAATGCTTGTATGGCTTAATCAGAGACATCAGAAAGGCTGAAAGTTGCAGGGATGTAAGAGAAAATAACGAAGCCCCACTTCTTACGGAATAGTAGTGAGGGGTTCGAGGACCCCAAACAATGTGCGGAAACACAGCCAAGTGTTCAGAGTGTTCGGTTGCCATTCGTTGCCGTCGGATCGAATTCCAAGACCGATCAAGGTGCAGTATAGTATATACGGGAATTTTAAAATTTTAAATTCGTCTGATGTTGCGAAACAGGTGATACAGAATTGAGACAAATAATTTTAACCAGGAAGGTCCGAAGAGGTTATGTTCACACTTTTATCCAAAATGTTGGAATCAATAAATATTTTCAACTATGGTGCTTACATCATGGACTCGCCACGGATTTGACAATCCCCCGGGGGAAGGGGGGGGGAGCATATTTTTTTTTCGTAAACAGTTCAGATAGGCGGGCAGATCTCGCTACGAAACTTCGTTACCTAGCACCTACTAGTGGTGATTATGTGTAAATTGACTTTATTGCTAATCTGTTGTTGTTGTTGTTAGGTTACGTCAGGTTGAGTCTGGTTAGGTTAGGTTAGGTTAGGTAACTTATGTCGGATAAAGAAGGTTTTTTTCTGTACGCTGTTGGGCTTCATGGAGATCTATGTAACGAATTTTGCTGAACTGTTAACAAAAAAATTATGCCCCTAGGTGAGTAGCTTAGACTTCCAACAGGTTCACGTTGTTAATACATGATTCCGAAATACATAATCCAAAATTGTAATGTTGAATGAAATAAGCACTTCTGCAAACTAAAGGAGGTATACGTTATGTGTTAATCACAGTACGAGTGATACTTTGACAAGTATTTGTTATTACACCTTAATTTTAACGCAGGTGATCAGTGAAAATGTTTACGATCACTCGTTTGACGCGTGGCCGCCAGAGGCGGAACAAGTACGCTTCGGACCCGTGTGTAAGTTAATCAAAAGGGCATCCTCCCCCCTTCCCCCCACCCAATAGAAAAACAATTAGAAATTTGAAAGAAAAAAATACGTGTTTTTTTTATGTGGTGATTGTTGGCCATTGCCTTAATGGCTTTTTGTGGGTTTGTGGCTTTTTCGTTTCAGTTCAGCCTGCAATTCTACGTTTTGATTCTGTTGTGTATTGTGCAGGGCTCTTGCTGGGCCCCCTCATAAGCCAGGGCCCGTGTTCAACTGAACACCCTGAACACCCTGATGGCCGCATCAGATAGCGACCCTGAATGAGAACGGAACATGGGTACATGTTTACATTTACATTTACATTTACATTTACATTTACATTTGCATGGCACTCCATCGTTAGGCCAATGGTAGGGTGGAATGAAAATAAAAATAAAATTTTCGAAATTCGGAATGTCATAGTGCGGAAAAGTTGTCTTTCAGCAGCACTACCACTTACAAAAAAATCTACCACTCTGAGGTCACGTCTTGAGGGGCCGCAAAGGCTTCAAGTTTAATGTACGTCAGTAGGCGGAATAGTCCAAAAGGCAAAAATGATGATTTGATGGGTTTAAAATTTAATTTTAACATTAGCTCATTTGATATTCTCAGGAACCATGTAAGCAATGCTGTAATTAAAAGGAATTTAACTTTTGTTCAAAACTATAGGTAAAATTTGACATCAAAGGTCAGCCAAAAATAGTCATTTCTGCCCATAGTTTGTCCCGTAACCTAATTATCACTATACTGGAAAAACAAATTTTGAAATTGTGGTTACCTTTTATGGTTTCTGATATTATCACACGAGATAATGTTACAAATTAGGTTTTAAACCAATCAAATTATTATTTTTGCATTTTCGCCGTTCCGCCAATTGACGTACAATGGTAAACTTGATTGATGGTCTTTGTGTCACCGGAAGACACGACCTCACACTGATGAAATTTGTGTGTGTGGTAGTGATGCAAAACGCAAACTTTTGGCATCATAGGGAACATAGTGCAAATTATGACATTTCGAATTTCGAAAATTTCATTTTTTCATCTCTTCTCTTAGCCAAAGGGTCTTTATGCCACTCCTGGCGTATTTCATAATATGACTTAAACCCTTGGCATTGTACCTTACTGCTTAATGATAGAGTGGAGTGTTATATGAAACGTCGCATTTTGTATTCTTTCACGTTCATCTGTCTGCATCGTTTTTTTTTTTCTACTTATACCTAAAAGTAGAATCGTGAGGAACTGTTTTCAATGTAGCTAATACCCAATTTCGAGCGTCCACTTTTTATTTCGGAATCGAATTTCCAATTGACAGAAATGGGAGTCGAATCCCTATTAGGTTGCTTGCTGCTGTTTCGTGCCGATTTATTTGCTGCCGTTTTAATTTCTTAACAAGCAGGTGCAGAGAATTGCGTTCGAGAGTAGGCCTCTTTACTCATAAGACCCCCAGGTCAAAAGTGTTCAAGTTACCATAGCAACGAGTAATTTTGAAAATATTATACAAAGCTATATTATTGTTTTTGCATTGTGGTATAAACTTGTCGTCTGCTGTTTACTTTCGTTTTATACAAACCGCTTCATCATTCTACGGCGATTTGAGGTCTCATATTTAGGAATCCCATCGCTAGTATAAACTCCACTTTGGGCGCCATGATGAGAGGAATTCCTCCAAGCATTCGTTTTTCAAATGAAGCGAATATGTGTCGTTAACAGAAATCTTTTGCTTTTTATGAGTGCCTGTCTTCCCGTAGCGGTTAAATGCGACGACCAAATGTTATTATTTTGCTGAGTCACGTCAAAAAGGTTGTAGTTATGAGGAATCAACAACGTTTTAATTTGCCGGTTTTTTTTTATATAAAGTTTGCTTTACTACCAGCAGCACAGTGTATATGCCTCGTCGAAATTTCTTAATTATTCAGCATTCTAAATTTACAATGGTGAGTGTTAAATTGATAAATTCGAGAAAAAAAGTGTAATTTCTTCCATAATTGTAATTGACCAATTTACGACAAATTCGAGCTCAACAACACTTTTAGGGCTTTAAAGCAATGTGGGAAATATCATTCCAATCCGACCAGACATTCGGGTTCCACCCTGACTGCAAAAGTGCAACCAACCGACAAACCAACATTTTATAATTTGACGTCCTTTACAGGCTGCACTTCGCTCGCTCGCCCCGCCAATAATAGGTGCCATACGCAGGCATATAAACTTCCTTGAAACTTGGTGTGTCTTTCCTTGGTTTACATGAGGTGCATTTGAATAAACAGTAACAGAAACCCCTTTGCCAACTAGTATTAGAATGTTGCTAATTCGGTGTTCGACTCACACTGCGTTCCTACGCCCATGGATGCGAAGCGATGCGAAGTGGGTTCGACCTACATAGGGATTTCGGTTTAGTTTTATACGACAGGATACACTTCGTTCCGGATATGTCCGTCCCGTTCGCAACTTCTTTCAGCTTAAAAATTCTAGCTTCGTATAATACATTACCAAGTTTGGAATCACGTAGTCGTAGTAGTCGGTGGTAAATTCAATATCTTGCGCCTAAACAGAACAAAATTGATAAAATTACTAAAATGCTCAAACAAACTAAGACAGCAAAAGTGTAATCTGTCCGAGTGTCTTTATGTTAACAATTTTTTTAAAGTCTGTAAGTCACCTGAAATGACTAATGATCATGCATCGGCACCGATTGAATTTTTAACAGTGGACAGTCACTCTTTTTTAATCGGAAAGAAGTTTTTAAGAGGAAGAGTAAAACCCGGGAATCAAACTTGGGAAATCTCACATCACGACAGAGCCGAGAGATTGGCCAACATGGTTAAAATTTGGATTCTGAGATTTCTTATCTTTTTGCTGAGAATGAATCACCGTTATGTTATCCAGAAGTGGTGCACAAGAATGGAGAGCAATTAACGTTATTATAGCTAAGCAACAGGCTGTGGGCCTATTGTAGGCGAGTTGAATAGAAACTTATTTTAGATTTATGTTCAGTTTAATGACTTTACGAATACTCCCTCGGTTAGTTTAGGCTTTTTGCTATTTGGTGTGAAGCCCGGCAGTGAGACTCGAGCTCAGGAATACTTTGGCTCTTTCAAGCGATGGTGGAAATTTCGTTCCAATCCGACTTCTGTTTGGGCTCCACCCAGACGTCAAAATTGCAACCAAACCACAAACCAACATATTGCAATTTGGTGCTCGTTACAGACTACACTTCGTTTGCTCCATCCGCCAGTTATTGTTATTGTAGAATGGTGGCTACAATATTGTTACATTTACATAATTGTACGACACACATAAGGACTTAAATGTTCCATCCGCATGGTTGAGGCTTGTTCGGGGCGGAAATAATAACGTAATTCAAGATACTCCAACTTGGTTTTGGAGGACTAACTTTCACACATTTCGAGTACCAAACCATGGCCAGTAAACTAACTGGCTTGCTCTACAACAATATTAGGGCGGTAGACAAAATGGCCGCCACGTCTGGTTCATTTCGTCGAAGTCTGTTCTTCGAGGTAGCAACTTTGTACGGTACGACGCGACATCTATTGGCGGTTTTCGAAATAATAATTTAAATTTGCACGTAGGTTTTGCTGGCAAATTTTTTATTGTTTATAAGACTATTTTTAAATGGTGTTTAAAAATATCACTCAGACATAGTTAAGATATTTCACTGCGTTTGCAAAAAAAAGCAACACGTTCGTTGGTAGTTTGTACGGAGGGTGTCGCCCACGGTTGACAAAACGCGGCAACTCAATCGCATCAGCGGCACTTTCGGCGGCCATATTGCTAACCTAGTCTCGTAATGCTATTTTTCATTCAAGATCCGGCCAGTACTTCTCTGACCAAACCCTGACCAAACTTATGAAGCCAACCGCGGCCACTCCCTTAAATTAAAATTTCATTACCATAAGCACGAATGGGCAGATATACTTTCGTTTCTAGATAACAATCCATTTAGAATAACTTATCAGAGATAGCGGTTTCGGCTCACACCATAAATACATTTAAAAATAAATTTGATGCCCATATCGCAATCGTAGTTCCTGAGCAAACCATTTATTACTGTTTAAATTAATGTTTTTATACATTGCAAAATAGGTTATTGTGAAATTACTGAAATGTTTTTTTTTTTGTGTGTGTGTGCCCTTAATGCTAACCACGAGCTGGCTGAAATATTATGTAGAGTGTTATAATATTAATAAACTAAAACGGAACGTTAAATGTTTAGAGTACGGGTCTAAAAGTCAAAACCTAGAAGGTACACGGACAAGCTTTGACAGTCAGGGTCTAGGTGTACAATTTTGTTAGTAGAGGCTGGTAAGCATTAGACCCTTTCTACCCGGTGGTTAGCTTAGTTCTAGTCTATTGGATAGACCGTGTGTCTGAACGGTTGTAGCAGGTTTTCTTTGTTCTTAGAACATTGTTATGGAAATTTAAGAGCACAATTTTCTTGTGATGATTCGGCATTTTGTCTTTTGCTGCTTTAGATGTTTTTATTATATTTCGTAGATTTATGGCAGAGGATAACCAAATTAATGCTCCCTGCTGCGAATATGCTGTGTTGTTACTAAATCGAAAAATATTTTTCAACATAACGCAAAGCAGGAAACGTATACCGTACTACAACTGGATCATCACATGGGTCTTTGTAGGAGGATTTACAGTTTTTTGCCAAAATATATTTATTGCTGACCACCGGGTAGTAAGGGTCTAATGCTTACCAGCCTCTACTGACAAAATTGTACACCTAGACCCTGACTGTCAAAGCTTGTCCGTACACTTGTCCTTGTCCTTGTCCTTGTCCTTGTCCTTGTCCTTGTCCTTGCCCTTGTCCTTGTCCTTATGAACACTGGCACTTTTTTTAATCTACAGTCTACGTCTTGCAGAGTTTTGCTAATTGGCATTGTTGCATAATAACAATGTTTAAAACAATGTAAAACAATCAATCTGGTCGTTTAGAGCTCCATAACCCCTGAACAACTTGACCAATTAGAAAATGCCTTATGGAAAGGGCACATCTACAGAGCAATACCTGTAATATGAGCTAAGAACCAGCTTTATAGGACAAATGGTTTGCCCTGTAGAGAGGACAGACGAAAGTATCCCCAGAACAACATCATCATCATCATCATCATCAAGAAGAAGCAGAACAAGAAGTTGTCTATTTGGCCCCTCTCTGTATCTCGGGTTTGGCTGGACCGAATTTCACAGTTTTTGGACTGCAGACAGGCTATGACTAGTCAAAGCTAGATTCCAAATTTGGTTTAAAGATGTTTACTTTTGACGGAGTTATAAGCTGTCAAAGTTGAGAGTTTAACACAGCGATCCTAGGTCGACCCTTACTAACACTGGCTATCACCAGTGTTAATTTTTTTCATAAAATTTAGTGCTGTAGTCTAGCTTGTTGCTATGAACACAAAATTTGTCTTGACATCAATACTTCAAAAATGTTGGACCGGAAAACCTATTTCTCATGTGAGATCCTGTATGAGGATTGTTGTGACGCTTGGTAAGTAGGATACATGTATATTTATAATTAAGAAAATTTTATTTTTTAATAAGAAAAATACTTTCAGTCAAGAAAATGATATTGTCAAATGTTGCTTAAACTTGCTGTAGTATCAATTTGTTCTCCGAACCAGTCCATGTCATGTAAATGCTCCACGGACGCTTTGACAATAAATAAAGTTAAAAGTTTAAAGTTTAGTACTTTTATTACTTCATGTATTTTCATAAATCCATTATTAAACAGAAATTCAGTATTACTATTACTATAAAATACACCTGAAGCACGATGCATTCCAGTGTTGCATGAGATACGGTACTCGAAAGGGTAATTATATAGAACATCACCTTTTCAAGCTATCGACATAATTCAACTACCTTTCGATTCTTTTCGTCGTTGTGGATCAGAAAATCATAATGAAAACTTGCGCAAACGCCTTTTTCTTTTATAAAATAAGTTTTAAAACATGTTAAAACACTATTGACAACTGTGGTTAGGTAATCATAACGCGCGACGATGGGAGCGCAACAAGAAAACCTGATTTCGACCTGAGCATTAGTAAACGGAAATTATATCCTTCCCGGAACAATTTTTTTCCAGTATGAAATGCCGTCTGCAGGGGCGCGCTTCGCGCGCACTATTATATGCATCGAGAATTTGTCTAATCAGAAATAGTATGATGCAAGCATTTGTGAAATAAGGAACCAATTATGACACTTGGTTGTTTCACAAATGCTTGCGTCATACCATTTCTGATTACACAAATTCTCGAAGTATATAATAGTGCGCCTGCGGACGATGTTTCACACTGTAAAGAAATATTGATATAGAAATAGAACGACAGTTCGCATTCATCACAAATCACCGCTTTAGCCATGCCGACGCAAATGAACAAGATAATTTCCGTTTACTAATGTTCTGGTCGAAATCAGGTTTCTTCTTGTGCTCCCATCGTCGCGCATTGTGGCGGCCTAACCACGGTTGTCAATAGCGTTTTAACGTGTTTTAAAACTTATTTTATAAAAGAAAAAAACGTTTGCGCATGTTTTCGTTATGATTTTCTGAACTGCAACGACGAAAGGAATCGACAGGTAGTTGAATTATGTCGATAGCTTGAAAAGGTGTTGTTCTATATAATTACCCTCGAAAGTAGTGAAGAATGTGTCCTTTTAAATGTAATTGTAGAGCAAGTATAAACGCGATTAAAGCAAATGCCAGTGTTATGTCTAGTCTACGTTACAACAGCAATGCTGAACGTACCATTTCGAAGAAATTTAATATGCTTTCAGTCTTGAGGGCAAGAACGAAATGCGTTAGTTCTTGGTTTTTGACCTTCTCCAGTATTATCCTGTCTTCACTCGAATTAGTCGACTGGAAAAGGTAAGCTCGCTTGCTGGAAAACTGCAGTAAGTCTTTTATTCGGAATAAGTCTGAAAAAATAATGCGAATTAGTTTGGAGTACCGTAATTCTTTTTTTTTTTTTTTTTGTTTATTTGGAAAAGCCACAAACCAGTAGTGAATCTACGGGAAGGGGAGCGTATTGTGTAACTGCCTCTACCCATCTTGAGCGTTCTCCTAGAATTATTTATTACTGACTACATAAATCAGGTAAGTCTTAAAATGATCTCGCATAATCTGGAGACACGAAAAGCTTATATGACCCCATAAATTTACGAACCAAACGGGCAAAACAGGCATGGAGTATATACGTGTATTTTTTCTGCAACCCCCTCCACCCCCAACAAAAAATAGCACACATGGCAACACCTAATGAAATTTGTAACGTCTAGCCAGCTACTGCCCCCTCCCTCCTTCATGAAGCCCCTCTACGAATTCCTAGATCCGCCACTGCCACACAGTAGATATGTGAGGGAAAAAAACATTCTGAGGATTTTCCCCCGGGTCCCATTCTACGACTTTGGAGGTTTGTCAATCCCAGAAGAAGCCATGGCGCCTGCATAATTTTGCTAGGTAATTCCAGTCGGAAATTCCTATCACCTTTCACAAGCCACAATCGGCATGAGCATGATCGAAGCATCACAGGATCCTTCTCTTTCAGAAAATGCCGGAGGTGGCGGGGGTCAGGCTTGAAACAGGAACCTCTTGCAAATGACACTGTTTTGCTGAACAGGCAAAACACTGTTTTGCTAATCATGGTAAGCCTAATAATACTTATAAGTGAATACATGCTTCAAAGGTACAGACAGGCGTGGTTTTTTTGCTCTTTGGACTTCAATCTTCCATGTCGGAGCGGAATACTGACACTTTGACCACTGTGATGTGGGTGGGATGGGG
>JAHWFP010183409.1:0-31555 GCA_023313725.1 Lithobius niger | reverse complement strand
AAACCGATCCATCTTACCGGTCAAACTCCATGCCGAATGAGTTTGATTTAAATATACCTGATCTAAATTTACTAAATTAACCTAACCATTTTCTCATGCAGTTTCTGTCATAGGATAAATACTTGTTAATTCGGTGCTATAACGCACAGCACAAGTTCAGAAATAATAAGGAACTTTAAAAAATAGCAGGTAAAGCACACAATTCACGTAGAGGCTACCATCTTGTTGAAGCCGTGTGACGTCAATTGGACGAGTAAACAACGGGGAGAGGGGTGAAATCTGCTAAGTAAGGGGACCCATTTCTCCAACTGTAGTACTCAGTGTCGACTCCTCCAATGGGGCCTTTACTAAGTAGATTCCATCCCCCTTTCCGTCGTGTTACGGACTCGTCCAATTGACGTCACACAGCGTCAACAAGATGGCCGCCTTGAAGTGAGGTGTGGCTAAACACGGCCCTTACCTGCTATTTTTTTTTAAAGTTTATTATTACAGCTGAAGATAGCACAGAATTTACAAGTATTTTTATTCTGTGCGAGAAACTGTATGAGAAGATCGTTGACTTGAAATTTCGCTGACTGTTGTTTTAATACACCTAACGAAAAGGATATTCAGATCATTTAACGGTGAATCGCACTGTGAGATGCTGTTTAGACAGTATGGTTTTGAGCATGGTAGGTAGAGTCTTAGAGAGGTTTTGAGTGACTTTAACTATGATTTATCGAGACATGGCCACGATGGGGCAAAGGGACACAAGTAGGTTGAGTGGCAGCACGTACTCCAGAGAGGTGAGTTTTTTATCGTCACGTGGGAGTATGCAGGTTGGTAATGGGATTCGATCTCACATCGTCCTGGCTAGGAGATCACCGCGCTAATCAGTCGTCTGTTATTGGCAAGCTTTTGTCCGGTTCCCATGGAACCATCTTGAAACTGTATTTTCGTCCTTGGACTTAAAAAAAACTTTTTTAGCGTTTTTGTGTGGCGCACGTCCCTGGCACACAAGGGGTTGAGTGTTTTTATTTGTGTTTATTTTCCAAGACAACGATTTTCCTCTGTATGGAGGAGAAAATTTGGCAGTCCTGCTTAATGATACATCATAAGAATTTCGTGGCAACATAGGTCCCTTCTTATTTTATTTTACCAGTACGTCTGCAATTCCCGCTGTATTAATCGCCTTACCGTTCTCGTCCTCATAGATGACGGCAAATTCTTTGTACCAATCCCATTGGCTAATAAGTGACGCAAATGCCTTGCTCAGTTCATCCGGATGCGGCATTAAATTGACCGAAAAATCCTTTTTTCCGTGCCGGAAGTCGTCTGTCGTCCCGATGTGTGGTACATGCAGTGAGCTGCAGATGGCTTGCACGCGCGTTGATGACTGGAAAGACCGTGGACCGATTACCGTGATGACGCCATTCTTTAACATATCGCAAACTGTAAGAGTAAAAATGTGCTCATATAAGTTAATATTATGAGTTAAAAGTCTATTTTATAAAGGAAAGAGGAAAAAAAACAGAATGGGGAAAGTCAGCATATTATCGCATATCTGCAGACTAGTTAAGTCTAATACACAATTTAAAAAAATAGATGATTTATATAATAATCCTGGAGGCCGGCTAAAAGGAAGGCTAAAGGGAATGGGAAAGCTAAAAGGAAAGCCGGAAGGACAACAATCACTTCTCCCCTCCTCACTCCCGCATTGAAAATGCACTCTCCCATTCTACCTGCATGGAAACAGGAGGTAGGCATGAGTGGTCGATCAACTCAATAAAGGTTCAATCTGACATGTCGTCGGGCCGAACAATCACTTCTCCCCTGCTCGCGCCCGCATTGTAAATGCGCTCTCCCATTCTACCTGCATGCAAACAGGAGGCAGGCATCAGTGGTCGATCGATCTGACAATTCGTCAGGGAAGAGTGCCGGAAAAATGTCCCGGAAAATGTGTTCGTAAACTTAATTCATGACCGGCACCGTGCATAGCATGGGCTTCCTCCAGTGTTATACAAAAAAAAAAACTGGTAAAAGGGACCGCAAAGTTCCGAATGGTTCGGCCCTACAAAGGAGTGATACCGACACACCAAAACATTCGCCAAGTTATTCGCACCGAATAATAGTTTAGACGTTAAATGAAAACTTGAACATTGCTTCCGAAAGTACAGCAATGTCCTTGCTTTCATTTCACCTTCGAACTATTTTGTCGGTGCGATTAACTAGGCAAATGTTTTGGTGTGTTGATATCACTCCTTTGAAGGCCGAACCATTCGGAACTTGGCGGCCCCTTTTACCAGTTTTGGTTTTTGATATGATAACGATAACTCAGTGAACCTGTTATTAGGTTACAGCAGAGACCGGGCCCTCGAGAATGCTTACGGCCATAAACAAACCATATGGAATACAAATGAATAAAAAAGTATCAACGAAAAATTAAATAAATACAAACAAATCGCTGTAAATCATATAATGGAAAGACAACAACAAATCGAACAGCGAAATTCAAGCACTAGAAATGCACTTTTTCCGTTATATAATTTACATCGATTTGTTATTTATTCTATTTTATGGGTGTAATTATTTTATTAGGAAAGCAGCTGCCTTATGTTTTCAGACACCTCGAAGTTTTTTTTGTTTTGTTTTTTAAACTTAATTTCTTTGAGCCTTAAGTCAGCCGAAGCAACTTAATGCTTGTATGGCTGAACCGGCTCAATTTTGAACATTACCAGACTTTTGGAGAAGAAAAAATATCTGGTAAAGGGAAGTGCCAACCCGGGGATTCGATCCGGGAAACCTCCGATCATCGTAGGGGGCCGAAAGATTGTCCAGAATTTGGCCAGAATAGTTCCCATAACCGCTGAAGGAGCATGGTAGCCTCTCACGCTACCCTGGCCGGCAGTCCTGGCGGGGACTTTGCCAAAATCCCCTTTCCAGGGGTTCGACCAGATCCGCAACCTCCAGCAACCATGTCGAACTTGTGTGTGTAGTATAGAATTGGATGCAAACACACATACAGTGAGCACTGTGTTCTAACTCCTCCCCCCTCGCCCCACCTCTTCAGGGGTTGTTTTTTATTGCGACCAATACCATTACGAGAAATTTTGGCTGACAATTAAAATCTAGTTGTTGTTATGTACCTGTGGGTTCTTGCGTCCTATCAGCGGATGAACTTTGTTGAAAGCTACCTCTATCCCACAAATAAAAAAATATATATATTTCTGTAGCTGAAATGTTATTGTTTTATGAGCATCTTCAAAATAAAACTTAAGATATTACCTTATACGGTCTGCAATTTTCTTTTTCCATACAAGGTTGGAAGATTTTTTTTTCGAATTTAACTTAATATATGGTCAACATGATTCGTGTAATTTACTTCTAACAATTTCTTGTCAAATTGTTGACTATAGTGTCCACGGCCCATCTTGACTTCGCCCCGGAATGAAAACAAATAATCGATTGTACGTGTTTGGTCGCAGAGTGCCTTGTTGATATCCAAAGTGGTTACAAAAAAAATGGCGGCCGTCGGTTAAAGCCGCCCCCTCCACGAAGACGTAGCCGATCACATAATAAGTGCAGGACTCAAGATACGCCGCGCACACTGTAGTTTACTGTTTGCACAAAGCGGTGAGATGCTAGCACGGTTCCGTAATTTTTCAATCAAATGTTGCATGTTTTACTTTAAGCCATCAGTGTTTACATAATCTATCAATATAACGTTTTATAGTTTATATTCGTCTTTATGTAAAATATGCTTTAATTAATTTATGAATGATTTTTACTTCAAGTTGGTTCTGTAGATTGCCAGAGTAATTAATTTCTATATTATTACCTTCAGAAAAATTTTCAACCATCGTTGATGGAGCACTTAAATTTTGAAGCTACTTTAAACAATTCTTTCCTAATAAAAGCAACAGTTTCTTCTCATCTTATATGTTCTTTATACAATAGTAAATAATATATAGTAAAATATTAAGACACACGCTAGTGTGTCGCCCACCATGAGTCAACGATAACATTAACGTTCTTCTTATCCTGAATGAGCCTGGTGACCACTGGAGACTTGTGTTGTTTGGACGTGTTTTTGAGGAAAAATAACAATGCGACAGAACAGGCTGAAATTTCCTTTGACCGGGAGACTTTGGTTGCCTGGCAACATAAAAGTCACTATTGGTTACACAGCTTACGTTTTCTTGCTTAACATTTATATTTTCCTAATTACTAGCTAGCTATCTAATTTCACGAAGATGAATTCTTCCATGCGGTGCATGAAGCTAAAATTGTGCAGTTTAACCGTAGGATGTGCCTTTTGAGGGTTTGGAGTTTATACCACACGCCATGGCTGTTTGCTGCGACGTGCATAGCACGTGACTGGGCTAGTCCAATCAGACGGCCAAACAGCCGTTGTTCTCGTTCTCATTGGCTAACTCATGGTGACGTCACGGCAAACAGCCATTGCGCATGGTTTAGGGGGGCATATATGCAGTACCAATCCCACTGCTAATTTAACGGCAAAGTTGCAGCTTGTTTTGTTTTTACCAAGCGCGAACCTAAACAGCGTTTTTTTCTTCTTTTTTTTTTTTAGGAAGTACGAACCCAAACTGGGTTACCTACCCCACGACGATGAGAAGGGCGATTTCTCTGGAGAAATCTAAGCGGAAAATCCACAGTTTTTGACATGCCGCAATCAACATGAGCACGAGGCCCGATAGGGCTTTTCTCCTCCAAGGGGTGGCCGAGGCAAGGCTCAAAGTCGGACCTCCTGGGCAGAATGCGTTCGTGCTAACCGCGACCGTGACAGCGACCGTGACAGCGCTTTGCCTCAATAATACAGCAAGGAACAACAAACGACAATGAATACGAAGACGTCAGGATGCAGCCAGACTACAACAGCACGAATGAAGAATTGTTGTTTTTCCTACTGCTAAATAAATAATGCTAGTTTGGCGGGTTTCTCGACAGAGACTAAGACACACACAAACCAACTAACGAAAGCCTATTAAGGTAAAAAAAAAAGAAAAAAGAAAAAAGGACCGTCAAAGTGGATTTTCGACTTTTCACCTGGAAATTGCTAAATAAAAAAGTGGATCTTATGCGTTTCGACCAAAAAATGTGATAGCTCCCCAAAACAAAACTTGTTAAGGATTCCTGCCAAGCTCTTCGGTCGTTTGCAGTCATGAGATCAAACGCCTAGCTCTTCCAACGTTAAATGAACTACTTGAAAACAGTGCCGTAGCAATTTTCAGTCTCTTTGTTTAACCTTCGAACTATACTCGGTAAGATTAACGTGGCGAAAGAGCTTGGCGTTTGATATCACGACTACAAACGGCCGAAAACTTTGTCGGGAATCCAAAACGCTTGTTTTGGGGAGATATGCTCTACTGCAATAAAGTGAAGTAAAGCGGAAATAAAGCACCACTATTCGTAAATAAAGAATAAAACACAGGCTAAAGGGTTAATGAAGGAAACAGTCTGCATGACAGATTGGCCTTGTGAGAATACAAGTTAGTACACTAATCTGAGAAAGAAAAAACTGCCCAACTGGGTTATCAGGGAATTCTTAGATTAGAGTCCTAGTCAGGCAACGCAGTTGGGAAACTTGCCTTTCTTTCTTTCTTTCTCAGATTAGTGTATCTTGTATTCTCACAAGGCCAGTCTTTAATGCAGACTGTTTGGTTCGCACACGAACATTCGAATTGTGGGCTATAGTGAAACCCCTCACCACGTAATGGAAATTGGTATGCATGAACCAATCGCCACGTTTCAGACGAACTGTTCTCCACTATCAGGCATCAAATACTAGGAAACAGGCTTTGGGCCTATTGTAGGCGGAGCGGAGAGAAATTTATTTTAAATTTGTATTTACTCTCATTATAATGGCTTTGCAATACTTGCTAATGGTCGTTAAAAAGTTGGGGGCAATATTCATTCGGCTACATTTGAGCTGAAGTTCATTGCTGGTGTTTTTTATATTTTAGCTTTTTTTTTTTAATTTTAGTTATAGGCTACGTTTCAAATAAATTTTATGATGCTTTCGTTTGCTTTCACATTTAATAATTAATTAATATAAATGTTTAACCTGCCACATATAGCTGGTTAGGTGACGGAAGGGTAAAACCACTAACACCGCCCCTGATTTAATTTGATACTGAAAAAATAGAAGACAGGTGCATGCACTACAGGTAAAGGATCACTAATATCCCTCTTAAGGAATTTAGGTAGGTCACAAGCTCTAATTAATCGACGAAAACAATGAAGAGAAGGCGAAGTCACCACCTCAGTTGGAAGCAAGTTCCAACAGGGCACAACACGGAGTGCAAAAAAGTGTCTTCTGCAATCGATGCGGGACGAGAGAAGCTTCAAATTTAATGGGTAACCACGAGTCGCCTGAGAAATAAAGGGGTAACGAATAAGTCAGCGACAAGTCTGCGTGCAGAATACGCAGTTCAAGTGTGGGTAAGCCAGTCGTCGTAACCTCTCTGCAAAGGGGAGTTTCCGTAAGCCCGGCAGACTCCAGGTGAAGTATCTTTGCACTGACTCAAGCAAATCAAAAAAAGCAAGCAAACCGTGGCTCGAACCAACAAACTCCGTTCACAAATGAAGAAGGTCCTCCCTTCTGTGCCGTCTCTCCCAAGGCCATAGAGTCTTCCCGAACCAACTATAGAGTGATGGCTACGAACGGAGCCTTCATCGCGGGTTCGGGAAGTCTTTATTATGGCCTTCAAGAGGTGACTCATTGGTAGGAGCGTCTGAGTTGTGATACTGAGTTTGTTGGTTTGAGTCACGGTCAGGTCATCTCAGTGAAATATAAGGAGGATAAAAGAAGGCGAAGGAGGCTAAAGAAGAGGAAGAAGGAGGAGCAGGAGAAGGAGGAAGAGGTGAATGAATCAGGATGCAGAGGAAGAAGAAGGAATAAGAAGAAGGAGAAAGAAGAAGATGAGGAGTCATGGCTCGAATCATGGTCACGTCATCTCAGTTAAATATAAGGAGGATAAAAGAAGGTGGTGGAGGAAAAGAGGAAGAAAGAGGATCAGAAGAATGAGGATGAGGAGAAGGAATCAGGAGGAAGAGGAAGAAGACGGATGAAGAATGAGAAAGAAAAAGGCGAAGGAGGATGAGGAAGAAGAAGAATAAAAAAGAAGAAGGAAGACTAAGAAGATGATTAGTTAAGGTGATGAGATAACGACGAGCATGGCATTTAAACTGTGTTGTATTTATGCCATTCACCCTTCAGTTAGGGGGAGTGAATGTCATTTAATGCAAAGACAATGTGGAAGTATAAAAGAGGAGATTAAAACCAAGCCCAATGGATCGAAGGAGGGGGAAAGAAGACGAAGAAAAAGAAGAAGAAGAAAAGGAGGAAGAAGAAGGAAGAAGAAGAAGAAGATGAAGATATAAGGTAAGGAGATAATGAGGAGCAGGCTTTTTACAACTGTCTGTGTATTCATACAATTCACCCTCTAGTTATGGATTGACTGTCATTGAATGTAAAAACAATGTGGAAGTAAAAATGAGGAGACTAAAACCAAGCCTAAAGCAGGAGGAGAAGGAGGAAAGGAAGAAGAAGGAAGAAGAAGGAAGAAGAAGATGATTAGATAAAGTGAGTAGATAACGAGGAGCAGGCTAATTTAAGCTCTCTGTGGATTTACACCATTCACTATCCAGTTAAGGATTGAATGTTGTTGAATGTAAGACAATGTGGAAGTAATAAAAGGAGACTAAAGCCAAGTCTAAATGAGGAGGAGGAGGAGATGGGAAGACGACGAAGAGGAAGAAGACGAAAGAGAAGAAGAGGAGGAAGAGGAAGAAGAAAATGAAGATGAAGGATGACGAAGAAGGAAGCAGAAGAAGGTGAGGAGATAAGGTAAGAGGATAACGAGGAGCATGCTTTTTAAAACTGTGCATTCATGCCATTACCCTCCTGTTACGAATTGACTGTCATTGAATGAAAAGACTAAAACCAAACCCAAAGGAGGAGGAAGGGGGGGGGGCGAGAAGGAGGATGGGAAGAAGCAGGCTATTTTAGGAGCAGGCTATTTCAAGCTCTCTGTGTATTCACCTCGGGTTAGGGATGAACCGATAATTGGATCGTTATATGATCGGTATTGGCCGATGTGTTTCATCCAATAATCGGTCGGTATCGGAACGGTTTATTTCCCTGATACGGCTGTTGACTTTACTGTCATATGTGCCGTTGGCACTTGATGAACTGCTTTTCGATTTCGAAAGTCGCTGTGGTTTAACATGATTAACTTTACAAACGCAGAAACTTCCTCTTCTTAGTTTTGGTTTTCGTCACCTCTTCCGCGTTGATGTTTACATTCAATGCATTAGGCAATGGGAATTTTAAGTGCATTTTTTCACCTTTTTGTGTGTTAAGACCATATCAGTGTGAGCTACGGTCAAACAGCCACTTTCTTCGATCTAACGAAATTATTATTTTTTTGACACAATGTGAATGTGCAACATTAGCTGAATCTGGAACTCAATAGTTACCACCTACATCTGAAAAATTCAGAATAAAATTTAAAATGAAAACAGCACACCAGCATTTTCTTTTTTAATACTCTTCCTCTAGAGAACCGTATAATTAGTTTTTAGCGGCTTAACGCGAATTTAACCCCCGCCCCTTCATTTTTGAAGTCTGTATACCTTACCTGCGTTTGCTGCTTGGTGACTGTTGTCGTAAGGCGTGTTTGTTGTTAAAAAATCCAGCCGTACTTTAGAACTTAGCAACATTTCTGTGTTTACTTTGTTTACAGCAGTCTTCAAAACTTCTTTTAACTCTTGAGTGGAACCAGAATCAAATATAACACCTAAAATATATATAAAGAATGATTTAAAATATATTACTTTTTTGGCCATAAAAAAACACAGTTCTGAACTCGTGAATTCGTGGCGTAACACCATTACCCTATTGACTACAATGGATTACACGACACAGGAAACCATTTTTCAAATTCCCATGTTAGTCTAAGTCGATTCAGAGATTGTCTCGTCTCCTTGACCAGTATAGACCAAGCCCCTAACCATCTAACTGTACCTTCCCTGGAAACCCTCACAAAGCCAGGGAATTTGTTTAACATAGTAACTGCTGCTCCAAGTGGCGCACCAGCCTTCACGATTGGAGCACCAGTTAAGATCTTGGAACAGTGATAACCAGGCGTTGCAATTTTTTTCCTCTAACACATTAATCTTTTTTAAACCCATTTTTCGTTTAAAAAAATCCATACGATAAAAAAATGAAATTATGACGAAACTAGTATGCGCAAGTCTTTCGTCCCAGTTGTTTTCCGAAATTCCAGATGCCTCCAACCTCCAATATAGGTGAAACATTACAACTGAAAACATGTGGATGGCAATGGCACATGTGTCCAAAGCACATGTTCATTCACGCTCATTCACTGGCATCACTGCGTGTTAGACTAGCAAAGCCTTACGTAAATAAAGCATTATTTAAAATGTAAAATTTCTGAGAATTTGAGTGCAAAAAAGTATTTAGACCCCCACCTCCCTACATTTCTGTCTGCCCTAAGGCCTCAATCATGCCCTTTTTTACTGTTTGGCGCATCACTTCGTATTCCGTAAAAATGCCCTGCACAAAGCGAGCATTTTGCTTTTGGAGTAGGTTTAGTTTTTATTTGATCTAGAGATAAGAATAAAATTAATATTTTGCAAAAATTGAAAAACACCGGACAGGAGGACAGAATCGTCACCCAATCGACACGCAATGTCTTGTGGAAGGTAGAAATGGTGACGAACACCATCAAGATGGTGAAAATCGACAAGAACGTGACGGACCATGAGTGGCTTGCGACACCATTGCCATTCAGGAGGGATGCCCCTTCAAAGGAAGCAACGAAGGCAGTGTCACTATGGCTCACAGCAGGACCTCGGCCTTTAGTTTTAAAGGTCATGAGTTCTATGGCCCGCTCAGGCAGTCTGACATATGAGTCCAAAAGGCAACGCAAATAGGTTTGCATCTATATTTATTTAACTCATGGCTTGTGTGGCTTTCCGTCTCTAACCCTTCTTCCCACAGACGCCTTTCCATCCCACAGTTGCTCGCTGCTTGGCAAGCCTTGTAGGACAAACAAGACGGCAATGGACTGCGTGTTGTGGGCAGTGTCCAACAGTCGGTGAGTCAAGTCACTGGCTGTGTGGTGCAGTGGCAACCCGGACCACTGCACTGTGACTGAGGTTGGCGCTAATGACCAAGCTGTCGACGCGCCATTAAGCCTCATCTCCCCCCCCCATAGACCATGCACGCACAACCAAGTTTGCTGCTGGAAGGGTGCGATAGAGACTCAAGATGGCAGCGTGAGATGCACCCCATGAAATGCCCGACAGGACCCGTAAAATGTTTGTTAAGCTTTGCCTAGCGTGGTCTTGATATTTAACAGAACTTTCACAAAATAAGTGGCACTACCTCTAATCGAATTGACCAAATAGTTGAAAAAAAAAACCACGTATTTTACGTTGTTTATCAATTAGAATCAGTGGTGTAGTCGTGCAGGAGCGCACGGGAGCGGGGCTCCCACACTTTTTATTCCAGGAGGAGCGCCGCTCCTTCATTTTTTTTTTTTTTTTTGGTGGCCGGCCTCCGCCATTTCTTCTCAAACCGAGGCACATTCGTATTTTTTTTTCAGCGCCGCAACATCTGTATTGTTTGTGGCGCCACTGTCAGTCTTCAACAAATCATTAGGACGTGTTCTCTTAGAGTCTGTGTAGTTAGTTACACATTATCTTAGCATCCTGCTTTGCTTACTGTAATGAACGAAGTGAGTGTATTGCTCTAAGCCCGGGATGGCGAATCTATGGCACGCGTGCCCAAGGTGGCACGCACAGGGGCTTTTCTAGTGGCACGCGACCCTTTCGAAAAATTAACGAATGATGACATTTTTTTCCCGTATACAAATTAAGGGCATGTCTAAGAAGTTACGGCAAGCTTTGACTTGCTTTCCTTCCTCCCCTTCTCTCGCTCATGACATGTGGCTCGAGTAAAATGGGAAACTCGAGAACAATGTCGGAATTGGTTACATGCAGCACTATTAAGAACTGAATGATGAATTAAAGAAGTTGGACAACAGAGTGCCGCAGAACTAGCCTTAACACACAAACTGGATGCAAAGAAAATACTACCAAAAGCAGATCAATGATTTGTATGTTTTATTTCAATGATGGAACGAACTTCCTTGGAATTTTGCTGCCGTGAAAAAGTACGCATTCGCATCATCAGTGATGTTTTTGGTCCAGCATTGTGACCGAAGTATACACTCACACATGAACAGTGAACACTACCCAGTTGACCCACAAGGATTCGCCTAATGCCAGAAAGCAGCGAAGCATGCATCACAATGAAGCTAAGCACGTGCGAACCGTGCATCGGAAAGTTAGCATCTCACAAACGAGAACATAAAGTCGTACTGATGTGGCGCGCATTGCTTGCTTTGTAAGTTAATTTTATTGGCACATATGTAAAGAAAGGTTCGCCATCCCAGCTCTAAGCTATAATCAATCAGAAATATGTGAGGATGCGCCAGGCCACAGCCGCTGTCCACAAACGAATCTAACTAGACGTTTGATGAAATTACTTTATTTTTTTTTATTCTGGTCATTACGCCCTATAGGTACTAAGGACAGCATGTACAAACGAATTCTTAAAAGAAAAATGGATATAATTGGTGGAGGGAGGCGGAGGTAAGAAAAAGTTACATACTTTTAGGTGGGGCAGTGGAGGCAGGTGGGGGGAGGGGATTACACACTAGTGTTACTAATGAGGACGAGAGGGTCTAACTTCCTAGAAAAAAGTATTAAGTTATCGTAAAAATTAAGCATTGCTATTTGGGAGCCCTGGCCCCCCCCCCCCATTCTTCTGGGACTTGTTCGCCAAGCCCGCTACTACAACTCCTCCACTTTTTTTTTTACCACTACACCACTGATTAGAATTTAATGGTTTTGTATCGTATAGTTCTATTAACGGAAGTAATTAGAATGAGGATTTTTTTCGGTCAAGCCGTTCGTCAATTAGATAAAAAAAATGTGCTTTTTATTATTCGAAAGTTTTTTTGCTAAATGTCACCCCTTCACACAAACAGTACCCTGTAAACAGGTTTCACAACCACGACAAATAAAAATGTAAATTCACCCAAGAAGTAATTTCACTGTTTTAAAACTGGTTTTCACCAGAGCTCATTCGATTTTCTGCGATTTTCATCATCCATTATGAGGAGGGGGAGGGGGATCTTATATGCAACTTTTGAGTCTTTTTTCTTTCCAAACGATTTCGAGATTCGTTTCTGGCCCCAAACTTTTTGTTTATTCTCAGGAATCATCGCGGGTTTTTGTTCCAATCAAGAGTTGAGAGATTACAGTGAGTCAAAACAGCAAAGGAACACGTATAAGCTTTCCTATAATGTTGCTGAAATGTCAATTCCACGTGAACCGTTACTGCTTTCCTCTACCATTGCAGTAACCATTGAAAACAAACGCTGCAAATATTAGAAAAGGGAAACCAACAGATTTTTAAGTTTTACTTACGCTATATTAAGGGCAGTGACACAACCTAGTATTATTGCATATAACTCTATGCTGGAGCCTTAATGGGTTAGCTGCCAGGGGGGCGGGGGGTTGAGGCTTAATGGCGCGTCGACAACTTGGCTGCAAGGGGGCACTGCGGAGAGAAACATAAGGGCGTCAGACAGAAGCCGATGCTGTGAAGAGTGATTTCTTAGACCTGAAACGCGCGGTTTTTGTTGTTGGAGAAAACAACGTTATTTTAAGCCTAAGAAATCCGCTCTTCCGTTGTTTTTCCCTCCATTCTTATGTAGTGCACCTTGTAGTAATGCCCTCCAAAATCCATACTGGTGCCAATATGGCGGCAAATGTCACTGCTCTATAGATAATATAAAGAAACTGCTCTATAGGGCAGTGAAACGACGTATGTACTATTATTGTATATAACTCTATGGTGGAGCCAGTTACTAGGTTAGCAGCAAGGTGCACTGGTGGGGGAAAAGAAGAGCGTGTTACTGAAGCCAATGCTATTAGACTGGATTTCTTAGGCCTAAAACGCGCGATTTTTGTCGATTTGTTGTCAGTTGCTGACATTTTTAAGCAAGTGGAATCTTTATTTTCCAAGTACAACCTAAGCAGCACAAGGGATTGGAGAAAACAACGGTTTTTTAAGCCTACGAAAACCACTCTCAAAGCACTGGCTTGACTAGAAGTGCCGTTATTTAATCCACCATTCAATCTAGTGCCCCTTGCAGGTGTCTCGCTTGTAGCAATATGACGTCACTTGACGATGCTCTATAGGATTCAATACAATGAATCTAGCGCCCAACTTTCTAATATTTCGACCTCTGAACATAGAAATAATATATAAAACGGGTTTGTTCCGTCATGCTTAGAACATTGAGTAACATATTTGTTATACTAGTTAAATGTTTGCAAACACGCCTCGTATAACCCCGTTTTTAATTTTAATGAATTTTTTCAGTTTTGTTCTGCCAAGTCGTTTCCTTTCAGTGCATCGCCCTGTTGATGAAACATGAAGATTATTTTCCTTTACCGTTTTTCAGTGAAGTTGTTAAGCCAAGTATAGCGGTCATCAATTATTAGCTTATCAACCGGGTTCACATGTAAAGACTGTAAAGAATTTTGAAACATTTGTTTTGGTGGGTTCGTTGGTTGGGGACATTAGTAAGGTTTTGCGTGGAATTAACATTCACCAACGTTGTGGTATCTTGATAAAATTTAAATTTGTGGTTGAAGGGTACAAGTAAAATGGGGCCTCCTGACCAGCCAAAAAACAAGGGCACAATTGTGCAAACAAGGACACAATTTTAATTTTCAACCGGTTAACTTCCGGTCTTGGTCACAATAAAAATGATTAAAGATAATAAAAACATCAAAATGTTGCAGCAACAACAGGATCAGCCACTCTGAGCTCCACCATTTTGAGTTTCACCGGAAGTTAACCGGTTGAAAATTAAAATTGTGTCCTTGTTTGCACTTGTGGTTTTTTTGGCCGGTCAGGAGGCCCCATTTTACTTGTGGTATCTGAAACTTTACAGCCAAGCTTATACATGTCCCTTTGCCGTTTTGACTTACGTTCAGTTGAACCTTACCTTAAACAACAAACGAGTGTTTTTTTTCTTTCTAATTCGTGATACCTTAAAACCATGTTATTCTTCAAGCAAAGATGGGTAAGGTAGCATTGCTGTGATGTTTGGTTTGGCCATATTTTCACATTTATATATACATTCGTTGCCTTTTGCTTAACTTAATACATATTGTTTTATTTCATTATGAGGTAGCACATCATATTTTCCTTTAATTTACAAAACCTTCAAAATCTTTCAACATGAGAATATTTACGTTTCTATAACTTTTCGTTGTCTCTATAGTTGTTACGTGAGGATTCATGTGTAGGCAAAGTCATTCGGTTTCTTCTTGTAGTTTTGTTTCTATAATATTCTGCAGGACTTCATACGAGTTTAAAAATTGGTTAATATCTGCCGACTCCATGCAAAACAAGATTTTGTAAAATCTTTAATAACCGGCCGTTTACATTGTTGACAATATGCTCTTTGTCTCATTACCTGAACAAATAGTTTAGTCTGCAGAGGACGCTGTATAGACGTTTGCAGTTCCTGAACGGTACTATTTAAACTAATCGATGAAGAGCCTGGCATTTTCGGGAGGGGAAACCTGGTGGTCCCTCGTGTTCATGTTGATTGTTGCTTGTCAAAGATCCTGGGTTTTCGATTTGAATTTCTCCAGTTATCTCTCTCGTCGTTGGGGCAGGTAACCAAATTTTGGTTCGTGTTTCCAAAAACAAACAAACGAACAACAACACCAACAAAGATCCTGGGTTGTCCGCTTGGATTTCTCCAGCTAAACCGTCCCTCTCGTCCGTCGTGGGGCAGATAACCTAGTTTGGGTTCGTGCTCTCTAAAAAAAATAAAAAAGCAGAGCCCCCGTAACTCCGGAATGGCACAGTTAGTTGAAATGGCACAGTTAGTTGAAAAAGGGCACGTCAGCGGAATTTTCTCCATAAAATTAGCTACGAATCATGTTTCTAGGGCAAATGGATTAATCTGTAAACAGCATCGTAGAAACATGTCCATAGAATAAACACCAATTAAGCTTAAAATAAAAATTCACCTCTAGTACCGATCTGCGAGGTGGCAATATGGGTAGTAATAAATGCTGGTACTCGTGTTAAATAAGTCACTCAAACAAAGCTTATACGCCAAATTTGAGCGGAAAATATTGAAAGATTGCAGTGAAATAAAGCATCGAAATTCGACTGTGACATGGGAGACCTGTATAGATCAACTCTTCCAATAAAGGTTACTGCATTTACTGTAAGGTTTGACCTAGGTCTCCGATGTTAAAGTCGTAATACAATAATAATGATTAACGCCTTTACTAATCATAACGCTTTGGGGTAGATGACCTTGATTTAAAAGGTCCTTCGTAGGACGACTCAGAATATCTTCAACGTATGGATCGGCCACCTCCCACCTCAGGCGAGATAACTGACATTTAATTTCGTATTTTATCGTTGAGCTGGTTTCGAAAAAAGATGATAAATGTAAGATGGGCACAAATCAATTCCCGGACTTGGAACTCCCACCTTAGTAGAAATGGTGGAGTTGAGTTAAACGTTAGATAATTCCAGATAATGAACTAGTGGAATAAATTGTAATACCAATCGTTTCCATGGACTTGAATATTTACACACGCTAGTGTGTCGCCGCCAAGTAACAGTAGATGATCCCATTGTAGACATCCGATTGTTAAGAATTGATTGTTAATGATAAAAAGGCGGCTCACTAGCAGACAATGTCTGTTAACTGTAAGCAATTGAAAGCATATTTTGGCATGTTGAGGATAAATCCCAATGCGACAGAAATGTTTCAAATTGCGGAAAATGTAAGGGGAAGGGTCAGAGATTAAGAAAAACTCAAATTTAAAGGATGAGTGTCCACCAATCATAGACATAACGATGCGTCAATAACGTTGTTTTTATGTTACTGGCTAATAGACTAGCTAATAAGATTTTTCCCATGTTAAATCCCATAGACTTTTTGCTCATGGCTAGGGCAAAATTGAGAAGGCCTACGTACGTGAACTTTTGCACACGGATGCATGGTGATCTGAGGATGGTCCTTTTGTTGGTTTGGGGGTTGTAGGAATCAGGACAAATGCGTGGGAGGGTTTTGAAATTCGCCACCGGCGAATTTAAATTTCGTTTCTTTTCCAAGTTGCAACCAAAGATTTTAAGCAACAATGTCTTGAACAATCAAGACTGGTCCTTAAATTTATTGTAAAAGCCTGGACGAACTAAAAACTGAACTGTAACGAAGGACAAAATAATGAAACATTAACGTTGCCGCGGATTGCGTAAGAACAAAGGGATGCACGTTAGTACGAGCATACACGAGCTAATGGTTTTTTTTTTTTTTTTGGTAATAACCCAAAAAAAATGCTTCGCGTTCTACTGTTTTAGTAACAGCCACCTTTGCGGGTTGCTGCTTGACTAAATATGAACGAAATCTGGAAAAATTAATGGGAAGTTGCAGGGATAAACAAAACAACTGAAGGGGACGCGCTGATTGAGTGAGCGAAGCGAACGAAATCAGCGATTGTTAGTCAGTGTGTGCTAAAATGGGATTGAAGCATCTTAAACAGACGGTGTAACCTTATGTACGTTCACAGTCCTATGAAATCTGTTATATCCACCCAAAACCAAACGTGGTAGAAAAACCCGCCAAGTTTCCAAAAACGGTCGGCCTTTGAAAGTAGTGATATCATTCCACCAGGGAAAGGACGCCAAGGTTAATCCTTTAGCCAAGTTAATCGTACATACTAATAGTTCGAAAGTTAAATGAAAACTTGAAGATTGCTACCGCTATAGTCTGTTCCACATTATGTCTGCAGAAAACTGACGGCATGATGCCACGTTTTCTTCCACTAACGCGTGCAAACCCATGTAAATATCGCTCTCGTGGACTCTAACAGTAACTGTGGAGAGTCTAGAAGTGTGATATCAACACGTTTTGCACTTGTAGTGCAAGAAAACGTGGCGTCATTCAGTCAGTTTCCTGCAGACATAATGTGGAACAGACTATAGTACCAATCTTCTAGTTTTCATTTAACTTTCGAACTATTAGTATGTGCGATTAACTTGGCTAATAGGATTCACCTTGGCGGCCTTTCCCTGGTGGAATGATATCACTACCTTCAAAGGCCGACCGTTTTTGGTAACTTGGCTGGTTTTTCTGCCAGTTTTGGTTTTGGGTGGATTATACTTAACTTCGGTAGTTGCAGGAATCTAGACACACGCTAGTGTGTCGCACCAAGTTAGGCCACAATCATCACAACAAACATCACATCAATTCAATTGTCGAAGTTGTAAACCACTGTAGCGCGGAGCCTTAGCGTCAGTGTCTTATATCTTGAAGCATAGTTGAGCACATTTCAGGTACTTCGGGAAAAATAATAATGCGGTACAAAAGCTTAAATTGTGTTGAAATCAAGAGCAATGACCCACCTGACAAAAATTAATTCGTGTAGGAATGCCAGCTAAGCTGCTTTCAATGCAAAATCTGACCCTCAGTAACGTTGAAAATCTGTAACTAGCTAGCTAGCTAACTAGATACAAGCTAGCTAGCTAATTCTAGTCCGCTTATCACCATGTTAATTTCCATAGGGTGATTATTCATCGATACCGAGACAACGGGAAAGCTTACAGCTATGAAATTGGACGAATAGCTGCAGTACGATACGAACTGTGTACCTTTTATGGTTTGCAGCCTGGATGTGTAACGAGGATGGAGTGGTATGGCGCCTAAGTACGAAAATATTGTTATAACCATTGTTAGTATTGTCGGCATCGTCTCTCATTGGACAGCCAAAGTTCGAACAATGACAACGTGTATACTGACGTGCGTGCCTAGACACACACTAGTGTAGCACGATACATCTAAACAACGTTGCCAAAGAAATTGTATTCACATCCAATTCACGAAAAATAATCCAACTCTAAAAACAAAGCAAAATAAACAAAGCCAAAAACTGGTGAAGAGGCAACAAAGTTGAGAGTGGTTCGGCCCTTCAAAGGAGTGATATCAACACACCAAAACTAACGAAATAAAACAAATTACAACAAAATTAAAACCAAACCAAAAACCTGAAAAGAGGTGACCAAGTTGAAAATGGTTCGGCCTCTAGGCAAACGGTAGTATAAAATTGTGGAAAACCAATTTCTTGTTGACGTGCCACTTTATTACACATCTGCACGGTAGTGGAGTTGAGTCTAATACACAATTTTAAAAAAAGGACTGCTGCCATATCAAAAACCAACACTGGTAAAAGGTGCCGCCAAGTTCCGAATGGTTCGGCCCTTCAAAGGAGTGATATCAACACACCAAAACATTCGCTAACTTCATCGCAACGAATAATACTTTGGACGTTAAATGAAAACTTGAACATTGCTACCGAACGTAGGAATGTTCTAGTTTTCATTTAACCTTCGAACTATTAAGAGGTGCGATTAACTTGGCGAATGTTTTGGTGTGTTGATATCACTCCTTTGAAGGGCCGAACCATTCGGAACTTGGCGGCCCCTTTTACCAGTTTTAGTTTTTGATATGATTATAAAATATTTTGTAAGAACTTAACTTCAGTCCATGTTCCGTGCAGGGTTGTCTTGGTTTCATTTGGTTTGAGATTTCTTGTTTGATGTGATTTGGTATCCCTGAATTCCATTTGTAATTACAACCAGTTCAGGCCAATTTTTCAAAAAAAATGGTTGACTTGGGTGGAATTGGATGGAATTGGTCAAAATATTTACTAATTGGTGGGAATTAAATGGAATTGATATTGGATTAGGCAAAAGTCATCGAATTGGAATTGATACAGTAGAATAAAAAATGAAAAATAATTGACTAGAATGGACTTTTATGTATTTTAATCGCAGTCAATTGAATTGTATTGCTCAATGGCAATGACTTTCATTGGTATTGAATTTGACTCAAAAATTGGAATTATTCTTTCTAACTCCATTCAGATCAATTCCAATTCGTGAGTCAAATTCAATGCCATGAAGTCACCGCCGTTGAACAATGCAATTCAATTCGCTGTCATTAATGCTTAAAAGTTCATTCCAGTCAGTTACTTTACATTTTTCCTTCTACCAAATCAGTTCCAGTTCATTGACTTTCACTTAATCCAATCTCAATTCCATTTAATTCCGTGCCAGTTTAGTAAACATTTTGACCAATTCCATCCAGTTCCACCCAAGTCAACCAATTTTTCAGAAATTGTCCTGAACAAGTTGTAATTAAAATGGAATTCAGGATATCAATCAGAGAGCCACAAGTGGAACGTACTGGACTTGCCGTTCGCTGGATGGAGAATTGACTTAAATCCATCCAAACAGAATTGAGCACATCGCTGAAATGACGTTCACATGTTTCACCTCTAACTGAACCCCATCTACTGACTGATCTTGTAAAACTAAAGGATTCAGTTTTCTCTTAACGGGGACACCATCCGTCATCCGTTCATAGCGTTGCAGGAAAGCACTCTCACGCACGGCGCGATGCTAGCACGTCGTTAAAATGGGGCAAGTGTCGTCGAATTGTCACTTCTCGCCGAAATATTGCATTGCATCATGCTAGACTGACGTGATGTGCAGAAAAGCAAACTACAAAAGGGTGTAATGCCCTTTTACTAAAAAATTCAAAACTTACCGAATTTAATCACGTTGTATTCGGGTGCAGCACACGTCATGTTTGCACCTAGGAAGTCTACAAAGGCAAAAACGTGTGTTGCCCATCGCAACAAACCAAGCATTTTTTCCCCTCACATTCACAGATTCACTAAATTCACAGATTCAATGCAAAAAGCACGATTTCTTATTATTTTAAAACGGTTCACTCACGGACACCCAATAAACATTGTGTGACCACTCGATGAAAAAAGAAAACGGCAACCACACTCTTGGTCATTTGGCCTTGGTACTAATAACGGAAGTGGGTGAATATTGACAGTGTATACGAGGCCAGTGTTGACGTTAAACCACCGTTTGGTATATTATTATTAACTCTCGTCAGATATTGATCAGAAATGTGTTGTTGTTGTATTACGAACGTGCTTGTGTATGTATAGATGTAATAACAACATAATTACAAAGCAAACAGGAGTGTGTCTTTGGTCCGGCCTCGATTTATTAATGTTTTTTTTTTTTTTTTTTTTTGCAGATTAAAAATTGTTACTCCCGTTAGCGGCTGCGCGGATAAATTGTTTGTTTAGGGGCGAGAAGCATACAACATCTGCCCAAAAACAAGACTTGTTAGATTCCCACCAAGTTTTTTCACCGTTCGAGGTGGTATCAAACGTCACATTCTTTTCCCAAATTAATCCCCCCCCCCCTCCCCCGAGTAATGGTCCGAAGGTTGCTGCGTAAAATGGAAAAAAATTTATTACTGGGTAATTTCTGTGTGAATGAAAACGTGGCTTCTCAATATTTTGTTGCATTTGCCCGCGGTTTTGAATCGTAATATCATCGTAGACTAAGGTTGGTTCAATTGTTACATGGGCCATAACAATCAGTATTCACGGTGATGTACTTTTGAATGTTGCGAAGATATTGTTGTGAAAAGGAAGGAAGTTGCGGCCATAGGCCTATGGCTGTTGCAGACATAGGGCCTTAGGGCTTCGGGCAGATGACCAAGAGTGGTTAACGCTCGTTAAACCCTTTAAACCCTTTTAAGAAGTTGCGGCCTTGCAGTGCTAGAAACACCGGTTCGTCAGATCCCCGAAGTTAAACAGCATTGGGCCGGATTGATACTTGGGTGGGTGACCGCCTGGGAATCTGGCTGTTGCAGACATAGGGCCTTAGGGCTTCGGGCAGATGACCAGGAGTGGTTAACGCTCGTTAAACCCTTTAACCCTTTTTTTTTAAAGTTGCGGCAGTGTTTTAACGCTCGTTAAACCCTTTCAAACACATTTTTTTGAGGTTGCGGCAGGGCAGTATAGGGCTGAAGGCCGCGACTCTTAAAATTCATTTCAATTTCAAGGTTGAGGCAATGCAGGATTAATTTTCGTTCCTATTGAATTTCAATTATTTAATTTGTTTAACATAATGATAATTTGAGCTTCATATACGTAATATTGAGTTGACCTTCCCCCTAATGTAGTCAGGCAACGAGTTAAGTTTGTGAATGAGTGGATGGCGTGAGATTAAGGAAGTTGAACTTTTGCTAGTATTTTTATCGTTTTGCGTCTTGATAATAATAATAATAATAATAATATTTATTCAGCAATTGTAATTATACACATAACATGCATGCACGAAGCCTAACTGGCTTGTTTGTGCACTGAACATAAGACATTTATACATACAATCATGTAACGGTAGTTGTTATACAGAATTTTTTAACAGTATCATATTTCTTGCAGAATACAGTTGTTCAGTATGCTTGATTTAAGAGCCAATTTTTAACAATTTTTTTAATATTTCCTCTCGTTAATTTCGATCGAATTCTGGATGGTAATTGGTTGAGAATGGAGGGTACTAAATATTCAAGGCATCTTCTACCATAGGAATTTCTCAAGGTTGGAACCTGTAACCATGCTGTATTGCTTCTTCCAACTCTTATAGTTCTTTTTTGATAATTGTTATCAAAAAAGTTTGTGATTATAACATTTAATTTGAACAATTTAGCAAAGTTAAGTAGCTGAATTTTTTTAAGAATATTTTTGGTCGACATTTTAACTTTTGAGCTAAAGAGTGCTTTCGTTGCTTTATTCAATGTTTTTTGTAATTTTTCAATGTAGTTTTCGGTGGTTGAACCAAATATAATGCAAGCATAGCGAACCTGTGACAGTAGCCACGATTCATAGATCATTTTTTAAATTTCGATTCCAAATGTTTTATTGACTCTGTATAGCATCGGTATAATCCCTCGAATTTTTTTCTTTAGATTTTCGATATGTGTATAAAATTTCCAGTTTTCATCAATTTCAATTCCTAAATAATAATAATAATAATAATAATAATAATAATAATATAGAGACGATGGGTGAGGCATCCACCTACCCAAATTCCCAGGCGGCAGATGTTAAGTGGAAGAAGTACCACCAATATGACAGTTGTTTTTCGTCGCATGAGGGAGGAAACCGGAGTACCCAGAGGAAACACCCCAGTGCTCGCAGCTAACCCGTGATACAATGTTATATCGTGCGACCGATGTGTTGCTTAAAAGGATTAAACCAAGAGTATTTGTTGACGACAAACACTCTTGATTTAAACTTTAAGCAACACATCGGTCACACTGTACAACGTTGTATCAAGACGCAAAACGATAAAAAAAATACTAGAAAAAGTTCAACTTCGTTAATCTCACGCTAACCTTTGATTCTTCGGTAATCTAACATCTGGAGATCCTTGGCCTCTGGGTGACAAGACCAGCTCTATAGTGTCCGCGGCCTATCTTGAGTTCGCCCCAGAACGAATACAGATTATCAATTGTATGTTTTCGATAGCAGAGCACCTTGTTAATATCCAAGATGGTTACAAAAACAATGGCGGCCGTCGATTAAAGCTGCTCCCTCCAGGAAGATGTAGCCGCTCGTAAAATACCTGCAGGACTCAAGTTACGCTGCGCGCACAATAAGTGCTTGGAACTGGGTGTCTTTGGTGGAAGCGTCATTCAAGGAGTTTACTATCACTTTGCGGCGTAAGACCCATCATTGTTGTAAATGTTATACAACCTGTTGGTAGCAGATTACCATCATCTACAACATTTTTCAAGTATTTCTTTGAAGGCTTTGTCGGTGGGATTAACTTGGTGAAAGAGCTTGCGTTTGATATCACTACTCCAAATGGCGAAATATCTTGGTGGGCGGTAATCCAAACCAAGTGTTGTTTTGGGGAGCTAGCACATTCGTTTTTTAAATTTTTTTTATCGGTTTTGCCAGTGATCGGGTCCAAATATTTTCTTACCGAAACATGAAAAAATATAAAGAAGGGATGTAGCTTTGCATCACTTTGCAGTAAGTTTACGTACGTCTTATATGTTCGTGGTGATATCCACATGACTCTTGTTATTCAAAATGGGCAAAGCAACAATTTTTCGTTTTGTGGGTATGTTGTCGTGCATTTGTTGTCTTCCTGAATATGGTCACGTACAGAACAAGATGTTCATTTTTGTATGCTAAAGATGATGTTCATGATGATGTTGTTGACACACCCAGCAAACTTTTGGATAAAGGGGCGCAAATTGTGCACCCCCCCTCCCCCACCTCTATTTTGATCTCTGCTTTGGTCCTGGGGTCTGCTGTAAAAAACACACAAAGTAAAGCTCATTCGAAAGTCTCAAATCTTGCTATTACAAGTTTTCCTATTACAAGATACCTACCTTAAAAATCAAGAACTCCACGGCATATATTTTACTTAAAAGTAATAATTTTAATCCAATATAGGCACAGTTCAAAATAGCCTTGCTGCGTAACAATTCGTGTAAATTATGGAAGTATAATTTATTACACATACATACACTAAAACTTTAGCAAAAAGTAATAAAACAACTACAACAAATAAATGAATTACAAACATGACAGTCAAATTATATACATTTATAGTCGAATACTGGCATGAGTTATGTTTTATTTTTATCAACTTATACTCAGTTTAATTAAGAGCCAAAAAACTCATAATTTGAATTACAGACTAAATAAAGGTGATATGTTGCGAAATTGGTAACTAACTAACTTTTGGCTAAACAATTTCTGAGAAAACCAACATAATAACAACGTCATTGTTTAGTTTTTTAATCATAAATTTCTATAAAATGTTTGCCTTTCATATAACATACAGACACGAACCTTTTTATTGGCATTGCTCAAAAGATATCCGTCTCAAAACCATTCCGCTCTAATCCATATCTCAAGTATCATAAACTCATGCATCATAAACTATTTTTGATTTTGTTTTGCATTAACTCTTTATTTTGAATACTAATAAACTACAAATGACAAGGTGAAAGTTAATCAAAGCAAAGGTTTAGTCAGCCTGAAGACTGGCATTAAATTCTTTAATACTGAATATCTACTTCGTTTTATTTAGATGAGTACGTCTTTTTTCTGTTGTTAGAGGTTTAGTTTATAACACGATAGTCAATATTTGTACCGAACATTTACGAGATAATTCGAAAAAAATAACAATTTTCTAAATACACTAGTTATATTTCAAAGGGCTACTTATCTTAGTAGCAAGTTTAAATTGCTCGAATTTTCCTTTAGTTCATGGAACTCTGAAAATACATAGGTACACTGCCCAGGATTGTACAACAGTTTGAAATGGTGTGTAGAATACTGAGATTCATTCACACTACCCTGCATTGTACAATTAAACTTTGAAATGGTGTGTAGATCTGAAAATTCATCTACCTAGCATTGTACAATACTAATGGTGTGTTGTTAGGTAGGCCTTCGATGCCTTTCTCGTTCTTGTTGAGAGAAAAAAAGAGTGATTTCACAATGTTCATTTTAAAGGAATGTAAACTCAAGAGTTAGACTTGCGTACAACGGTACATAGTTGGAGATGATTCTGGCACAACTTCAACATCGTTATTGCCCTTCGACACAGATTTTTTTGTATTACAGATGTTAGTAGCAAATTTCAGTTCTTTCTTCAGCTCGGATCGAAACGAGCCCTACAAAAGAAAACGGAAAAAAAAAAACCATAAACGGTTCTTCCCTTAAAACAACAATATACGCCAAATGACTGTCTGAATCGCAAAATAAATAAATATACAAGCTTTCATTTAATCAAAACAGAACAGGACAGGTAAGGGTCCAAGACTGTAACATACAGCCTTGGTAAAAAAAAAAAGTGGAAAACAACTTTCAAAGAGAATTTCCGTAACAGAAATTTATTGTCTTATCGTGTACTAAATTCATCGAATTACAACCGGTGCACGTGATAACACTGCTGTAGATGTCGAAAGCTAGTGTGATCTCATAACATTCACTCAACGTTCATTGGCTGAATGTAACACTGAATCAAGTAAGGGATTATCCTATAGCTTTCATTGGTCGACGCAATGAAATACAAAACTCGGCCAGGCCCGAGCTATTTGAATTGAACAGTGCTACTGGCCATCTCTCTTCAAATGTTACAACACCGACATGTTACGGTAAGTTTGTTGCATTCCTTTCATAGAGGTTATGTATTTTCCTACCGTAAACAATCCTTAACAATCTGTAAACATTCGTTTCTTTTGAAATACGCTATATGTCATTCACTCAACCTAGCAACAGTAGTCTTCACACAACGCCTGGCTGCATCGTTAGGCCTAACAGCAACGGCCACAGCCGATCACGTGAGGTTGAAGCAAGAGTGCCGTTTTGAAATTTTTTCATACACCACTGTAGTACGTATTTGACATTTTTATTAAACTTGTAATAGTAATATAAAAAATGTACTACATTTACTGATTTATCATTATGCAATTGTTTGAAATAAAAACGTTCATTACCAGAAATTCTTTTCCTGTTTTTATGGCAAATTTGATTTTATTTTTTCCCGAGAATCTGTTTGCCCTAGCCATATAAACAAACAAAAAAAAAACCGCCTTCGCAAAGCCATTTAACAGACTCACGAATTTTTTGACTAAACAGGGTGAATTAATTTTTTGTTTATGTTCTGCCAAAGAACTACTAACAGAATTCTGTGCTAATAAGCCTGATGTCTGTCAGATGCAATGCTAATTTATTATTTTCAACCTAGAGAATTTTATTAACCTAGAGAAAAATCATTTAAAAACCCTCCTGCCTTAATACTTAAATGTTCTATATTTAAAATTTGAAGTTTTTCAAATGAATGGATACTTTGTAAATTGGTGCCAACCGCATTGCCAAATTTCGGAAAAAAGCTGAAAATGAAAGGAATTTTATTGTTCTTGTTAAGCCATTCTGTTGGTGCATTACTTGACCCCATTTCACAGATAATTCTAGAGTGTCCACCTTGGTGGTTCCTGTGAGGGGTGAGGAGTGGGGGAGTAGGGCACAGCTAACCTGTACCAAATGATAGATTGCTTTTTTTTTTCCAGAATACACCCAAAGTATGGTAGGGCGAAAAAAAAATGTCACCAAGACAACCACAATCTTAAAATTGCCAAAAAAAAATAATAAATTGGTTAAAAGACAGGAGTTGGTGGCCATCACAAGACAAAAAAGGTTTACAAAAAATTAACGATAGGTTAAAGAAGAAAAAAAGAAACAAGCTACGAACCAGGAACCTCCTGCATTGTAGACGTTGACACTACCCACTGCGCTATAGTCATATGCAAGAGAAAAGCCTTTCGAAACACCTACAAGACCATACTATTCTGATGGCGGGAAACTATTGTCTATTGTAGAGAGCTGTTTTCTTTAATAAGCCAAAAGTTTTCTCTTCAAACGTCTCACAAACACTTAAGACGAGTTTGGCAATGTGGCATGGTTAGAACGAGTCGAAATTTAGTATATTCTACTGCCTGTGAAGAGATCTAAAAACCATCCATCCATCTCATAGCTACCTCCGGGCCCCAACTGAATTCTAATATTAATAATCTAACATTTTTTTTTGAAAGGCTGACAACAAAAGAAGAAAGGTGATTTCTTAGCTAAATAGGCATACATTAGCAATATATCTACAATGCAACAAAAATAATATTAAACAAAGACGAGTACCAAAGTGGTGGCTCACTGAGATAAATACCAACGTGGCTGCTCACTGTGAGATGAATGCAATCTTAAGAATCCAAAAGCAGAAAAGAATTCCTGGTAACGAATTTACACAAACTTGATTCCGATTTTTAATGTTGCAGGTTTCATGGCCGACGTGTTTGTCCTTAAACAAGGTCAGTAACCCGGCTGCAGAGCAGTATCTAGGGAAGAATAGTTTTACCGTGTGTAATTTGAATTTGATGACTAACTTGGGTCTATTAGCAGTCATAATTATTAAAAGTTTCGTATCAAGTTGTTTTTTTTTTTTACTCTACGCTCCACTGTAGTACGAATTTGACTTTACTTAATCTTACAATAATAACAGAAATATCTACAATATTTACTAATTTATTATTACGCAATTGCTTAAAATAAAAATTTAATTTGGTTTTTTACTATAATGACGCATTAGTTTTCCGTACCGATTTGTTTGTCCATAAACACGCTCAGTAAACATTACAACACCAGGCTGTGAAACAGCTCCTAGTTGATTACATGGTTCTCAGGAGCGCATGCATGGTTTTTTTTTCTTAGCGCATGAAACTTTTTTTATGACATTGTCTAAAAAAAATTCCGATCACGCGTCAAGGCCCTTTCACCAAACATTTCCTGGAGCCGATGACCATATGAGCTCTTTACTCCATTCACGTGATAGCCTCAAAACAAATTTAAGGGTCGTTCAGAGGCGTGTTACAACTAAATGTTTGGTAGGCTACTAAAGAATGAGTTTTATCAAATGTGCAACTTTTGCACGCTGATCGTGGCATTAAAACATAGATTTTTCACTCCACTACAAAATGTCAGCTACTGATTTTGTTTTGTTTGGTAAAAAAAGCCATCGCCCGCATCTGAAAAATCACGAATAAAACGTAAAAAAAAACACCGCCCGCTCGCGTCATTTTTTTTTGGACCACTCCCGAGAACCACTTAATTAATATTTAGCGGCCTAAAATGAATTTGACCATTAACTTAGGTCTATTAGCAATCATAAATATCAAAGGTTTCGTCTCAACAAATCGTCTTAATAATAATGAATAAAATTTATTTATATTACTGTACTGTAAATACGGAAAAAAAAAAAGAAGAAAAAAACGACTCAATCGTGAACGTTACCAGACGTAAGGAGAAAGAAGTATGCGGATAACCCGAGAATTCGATCCTGGAAAACTGGAATCATTCTTCACAGGGGAAAGAGATAATGTTCAGAATAGAATCCATAGCCACTAAAGGAGTGACGCGAAATAAACCAAAGTGGGAGAGCTAACAATTAGACTGAACAAAACTTGAAGCTGGAAAACTTTAGGCTTAGATAAGGTTTAGGGAAAAAGCTTACTTTAGGTTGGGGAAACAATTAGGCTTAATTTAGGGCCTAACCAAAATATGCCTACTAAAGGCCTAGCCAGAATTGGGCCTACTATAGGCTTAACTAGCCAAACATCTTGCTACCTAACAGACCTAGCAGGGATCGAAGAGAACCAGTCGGGTGGCTGGCCCGAAAGCTAACTGATTTTGCATGCTGGATCCGTTTATTAAATACGGTTGGTTACCCCTGACAACCGCGAAATAACAAAGGTATTATGGGTAATAGAAAGTTCTACAAGCAAGAACCGGAAATAAAATTACAGTACATAGATAATTTACCCTATGGAAGATTAGCCACATAAGCTTTTTAACATTGGCCATTGGCCCCAGCAAACATGCAAGTACACAAGATTTGCGACATGGAGCTTCGTAGTCTCTCGTACTACCCAGCGCAATGTAGGGAGTTTTCCAGGATCCCTTTACTGCCTTCGACTGTATCAGGTTCTTCTGATAATTTCAGGCAATTGGGCTGAGATATGCTACCGCTCAGCCACGATGACCACAAATAACGAGACGATCTCCTAACAGAATTTATTTGTTGAATTTATTTCAACAATTTGGCCCGTGGTATTCACTTGTGCTATTTACCGACATATAAATTGCCTCGTGAAATTAATGTCTGCCTAAATAACACTCGTAAGTTTATAGGGGATCAAAACACTCGGGTTGAAAAAAAATCATCGATGGTTTCCTATTTCTTGTGATATTACGTATGGTAATTCGTCACTGCCGACGTTGTACTTTTATAATAGTTCTGGCGTAGCCTAACTACGTCTAAACTGTAACTAGTGGCCATAGTGGCTGAGTGGTGTAAGGGCTCAGCCTAGATGTTGATGACTTAAAAGTGAGCCGTGGAAAAGTACCTACCAGTCCGTGCCAACTAGAGTAGACTCGAGCCCATCTCCAGCCCATTGGCTTTCCGTCCCGTTTAAACCATTATTTCACGCTTTCTTGTGTGTTCCTTTCGGTTTCACTGGTGTGTGGTGCGCAATCAAGCCTCCCTCCAGTGGCGATTGGAAAAGTGTATGTTTCACGTATATGTGTGTGTGTTAAATGCTGCCTATGGATGTTTCCGTTTGGCCGTGTCAGTCTGGCTCTTCAGTAGGACCTTGGCCTTTGATTTCAAAGGTCCCATGTTCGATTCCCCGCTGAGGCAGTCTGACATATAAGTCCAAAAGGCAACGTTGAATAGGTTTGCATCCGTATTTATTAAATCGGACGTAAGGCGCCAAGAAATTTATTTTAGAAAAATAAAAAAAAATTAAATAACTATTTCGGTACACGGAATTCATAATCTTAAAAACGGAATTCATAATCTTAAAAACGGAATTCATAATCTCAAAATTCAAAATTCAAAATTAACCTCATAATTCAAAATTCATAATGAATTCATAAAAACGGAATTCATAATCTTAAAAACCTTATGGCACATCGTCTCTCCATCCACCCCCAATCGTATTAGTTCCATTTACCTTTAGAAACTAAGCACTATAGCTTACAATGGTACGTGTAACTATTCTAGTACCGCTTTCCTCAATCGTACTAACCTGACAAGGAACTGTTTTCCGTGTGTTCCAGCAAAATTCGACAACACCCACTCCACAACCTAGCATGATGCCCAGTATTAAGAGAAGAAAGACGCCTCCAAATTGGGCGATGCCTAGTTCTGCGGAAAATACGGGATCCGGCGGACACTTGTCACGCTTTCCCTTTTCATTCCACCAACGATGTTTCAGATACCGTATAGTCCCGCTGTCTCGCATTTGCAAAATGCCACGGTTAATTCTGTTTCTGTGCGGAGAATCTGTAACAAATAGTAAGACAAATAGGGGAAAAGTTAGGAGCGATTCACTTTAAATACTGGTACAGGTGTTAAACGTATCCTATGCGAGTCGAGAATTTATAACGTAGAAGTTTCACCCTAGGCCTCCATTAAATCATGACTCGTGAGACGAGCTCTCATTTTCGGTGTGGAAATGGAAATTACAGCGTTGTTTCATTTGCAGATTGTACAGCTTTTGTGTCCTATGGAGATTGTACATTGTTATGTCGTAGATATTGTGCCCTACAGAGGTTACCCTGGATACTGTCGTATGGAAATTATACATCCCATTGTGCCCTATGGAAATTAAATAAATACGGATGCAAACCTATTAGCGTTGCCTTTGGGACTTGTATGTCAGACTGACAAGTGGGGAATTGAACCCACGATATTTGAAACCTGAGACGCAATTCCTACCGCTGAGCCTTGTACGGCCTTGGACTTTGGTTCAAATGTTGTGGGTTCAATTCCCCGCTCAGGCAGTCTGCCATATAATTCGAAAAGGCAACGTAAATAGGTTTGCATTCGTATTAATTTAATCCGTCTCGAGAGGCCGTGTCAGCATGATTCAGTGGTAGTACTTATGCCTTTGGTTATGTCTTTGGTTAAGGAGCATTAAAATAACATTGTAAAGTCATTAAAATAAACGCTAAATATAAATTTGAATAAAGGTTTGTTCACTCTACCTACAATAGGCCCAAAGCCTGTTTCTTAGTATTAAAATATATAAGTAAAAAAGTTTGCTGTATGTGTATTCTGACTACCTTAATAATACAAAAGTTAATTAACTAAATTTTAAAGAACATTAAAAAGTAAAATTAATACGGTAAAATAGCTGTCTGAAAATACTTTCGTAGGTAACCGAATTAATGAGACAAAACATAATTTTTAGTACTTATTTTAATTTACCTACGCCTTGACCTTTCACAAAAATCTTCAGGTAGACTATTAAACAGTGTTACTGCATAATACGATCTGAATCATTCGGTCAAATTCCTTTTTGGAATATAATACGATATTTTACGATATAATACGATATAATACGATATATTACGATATAATACGATATATTACGATATAATACGATATATTACGATATAATACGATATAATATAATATATTACGATATATTACGATATAATACGATATAATATGATATATTACGATATATTACGATATAATACGATATATTACGATATATTACGATATAATACAATATAATATGATATATTACGATATATTACGATATAATACGATATAATACGATATATTACGATAAAATACAATATAATACGATATATACGGTATGTTAGTTTTCTTAACCCTTCAGTCCTTGGAGACAAAAATTTCTTAAATTTATAGAAGTTATTCAAAGCAATAACAAAGTCTCTTCATTGTCTAACTCTGAGTATTTAAATTCGAAAAAAATGGTAGCTGTTTTCATATTCATACTACTAAAAAAGTTTTTATATTTTATTTTGAGTGTTTTGTAAATCCGTCAGGTTCCGTCAAGTACCTCAGAATACTTTCCACTCATACATGATATAACATTAGCTTAATTGTTATTTAGAATAATATTACATTTTCCTCATT